>JABCKG010000085.1:0-36491 GCA_018851835.1 Hypsizygus ulmarius | reverse complement strand
TGGATGCGATCAACCCTGTGAAGTTAGCAGAGGAAAGGCGAAGGTGGCAAATGATGTGTCCAGTCTAAGAGGTCGTCGTGCGTGCTTGAAGTTGGAGGGATTCTCTGCCACCGTATAGATTTTTTCAGCGTTGACGGTTGTATAAGTACCTATATCCCTGTTTCTCGTTAGCAAGATTTTCTTGGACAAATGCGCAGGAGCTATCGTCAAGTTAAGCAAGGCTTCTAAGATTGAAATCATCCTAGCACTGTGCTGCACTCTGTCGTCGCAAGAGTCCAAGAAGCGGATATTTGGTCTCCAGAGTAACGACAAACAACGGGAATTTCCGTTTCAGCTTTTCTCAGTGGTCTTCAATGGTCTGCCAAGCACTGGCGGTCGCACCAGCAGTCAAAGATTCAATGACTTTTGAAAGTACTCATCTCGCAAGCGAAGTCAAATTAAGTAATCAACACTATAAACGCAATGGACTCCGTGGTTCCTCGTCAGGTTTGTCAAATATCACAGCCCTCAACTCCAAGCATCGCAGCCCAAAACTATGCGCGTCCTGACTGTCATACCTAATCGCACCAAACTCATCTCAACCCTCGCCCCTACTTAAGCTAAGATCGTTGAACCACATCAGATTCCATGAAGGTCGCACCCGTTCCTGTAAAGGAACTGTATCTTGAACTCTTCGTTCCTATGGACGGACTGTTGGGTGGGGTTCGAATATCGTCCAACAAAGGAGACTTCGGCGGCGGATGCGAGACCTCGCTCTCTTGACTAAGATCAAGGCCCTTTGCACTGGATGCGAGAATTGCATCATAGGTGACGTTGCTCAGCACCAAGTCCGCGATAGACGATGCGGAATTTTTGTTCTTGGGAGGTGTTTGAGGCTCTTCGTGGATAGACGTGGGTGGCTCAGCTACCCGTTCAGGCGTTGAATCGGCGCCTCCCGCAGCACTTGCGGCAAGGATGGTAGAATAGTATTTTGGGTCAAATACGACATCCGAGATTGGAAATGCCGCGTTACGCGTCTCGCCCCGACTGTGGCTTTCATCTGTAGCTGCAGGTGTCATGCCAGTAATTCAAAAGCTCTGTGAAATTAAACAGGATGGGTTAGTTGCAAAGTATAAGGAAATATTCGGGGCCTCACGTATCGATGAAAAGGTAGGCGGAAGGAACAAGAGGCTCAGTTAGAGGAAGGAATGGTACATAAAAGACCTAGGTAGCTGGCGGTAATTTAAATAAAACAAGGTGCGACGCTGTGTCACATCTGTTGATGGAGATGGGTCATTGCGGGTGTGTCTCCTCTTGCACCTTCTGCCAGACAAGGGCGAAATATGGACTCTACTGGTGGCTTCGTTGGGTTTTGAGGGCGTATACCATGAGCGAGACTTAGGTGTTAATCATGAGAGAAGTAGGAAACGTGGCCACAACACCAGATAATTTTCTTCAGCGGTACTACATGAAAGTGTTCGTTAACCAAATGTCCCAAAACGAAAGCATGGAAAAATGAATGAAAGCTAGGGTGATGCGGCGACGAAGACATTGAATCAGATAAAATTGAAAGGGACGGCGACGATCCCGCAGGACCGAGTAACCAGAAAAACACAGATGAGCAAAGGGAGATCAACTCTTCGCATGATGGATGTACCCATCGTAGTCGTAGTTATAAGCTGGAGGTGGGGGATTGGCTTCCATATCGTAATCTCGATCATATCCCGTACGTATCTCCCGCGACAGTTTCGACTCATGCTCTTTCCCATAAGCTCGTGGGGGGAATTTGATGGAGGAAGAGGAAGACGGGGACGGTAGGACGTCGATCTCCGAAACGCCTGACGGCGTGAACGGTGTACGTGGGTCAGCGAAATGCCATCCTCCATCAGGCCGTCGTAACGCAATACGCATGTCTGAGCCTGGGGTGTGTTCTGAGATCATGGAAGCAACCGATGAGGTACATCGAACCGCGACATATAGGAAATACGCACTGAAACGAGGTGTCTCGCCGCCTGGTGCCCCAAAGGGCGTTATTGGCGCTGCCGGATGGTCTCGGTCGAGAGTCGTCCCGTGAGACGAGGATATATAGTATTCTGCACCCTCTTTGCCGTTGGCCGCCCTGCGGCGCTTCATCCGTATGGTGGCAAAAATGATTCCTGCTACGACTACGAGGCCCAGGATCCCAAGAGCAATACCAACTACGTTGACATGGGCCTCATTTTGCGCGGGTGCGGAGCTTGATGATGGTAAGACCGCGGTGCTCGAGGGCGATGCTTCACTGGACATCTTGTTTTATCGACTTCACTAAACAAGCTACATTGGTAGAATCAAACAGTTAGATTGGTGTTGGGTCACGATAGGTAGAGGAGACGTACCAAACGAGGTCGCCTCACAAGATATTCCAACCTACGTTAAGTATTGAGAAGAATTCAAACCCCACAACCTGAACGAAATGAGCGGCGTCCGACTAACTGAAGATGACAATCAAAATGGAAGGACTCTTCAGCATCTTCAACACATGGAATGAAGCCAATCCTCTGACCACAGAACAACACCGGAAGTTTTGTTTGCTCGATACGGTGGGAGAATTTGATGAGAACTGCCAAATGTTCAACACGACAGTGTGACAGAAATGATTTGGCAAGCGTAAATGTGGAAGATTGCAGCTACTTGTGCGCTCTCAAAGCAGGTCGTAAGGAGTGTGGCGTCGTCAAGAGGAAACAGGAAATGTCAAATCGTGGTGAGACGACAAAGCAACCCTTTGTGTTCCCTTCTACGTGCCGGACGCAATAGATTTGTTTCGATCATAAGTTGAGAACGTGGTCGATCAATCGATCAGGCTCTAAGAGGGAGGATCCCACGTGGAGTCAGATTTGCCGGCCCAGGCCCCACGGTACAACATGCTTTCCGACAATCTGTCTCCGACCACCCTTACGCTCGTGTATGGCATACTAGACTTTCATCTTGTTGAGGTCTAATCAACATCCAGAGAGATGAGCATGCTTGGCCTTTTGGGCACGGTTTCGCGGGTTCCTGGCAGTAGGATGGCTCGAATTTCTACTACAGGAGGCCTTAGGTTCATGTCGAAATGGACGGGCACTCCAAATCCTATTCCTGCATCCTTTCTTCGAGGCGGCACGTCGAAAGGCATTTTCTTGAATAGGTCAACCTTGCCGACCGACCGTTCAAAATGGGATCAAATCTTCCTCGGTATCATGGGGTCTCCTGATCCAGAACACGGACGACAACTAAACGGCATGGGAGGCGGCGTATCGAGCCTTTCGAAAATTTGTGTTGTCGGGGCTCCATCTCCTTCTCAGGCAGAGAAGGGAATCGTGGTTGAGTATACGTTCGTGCAAGTCGGTATCCGCGATAGCAGCATCGACTACTCAGGAAACTGCGGGAACCTCTCAAGCATGATCGGTGTATTTGCTGTCGACGAAGGAATATGCAGTCCACGACGACTTGGAACTCATGCCACGATTTGCTCGTTCAACACGAACACCCAAAAGATCATTGACACTACCTTTCCCGTTTCCGACGCAAGCCCCCCAGCCCCATTGCTTGAAGTTCCAGAAGTAACAATTGCGGGTGTCCCTGGAAAGGCTTCCACAATCATCCTTGACTTCGTCAACCCCGGTGGAGCTCGCACCGGACAACTTCTTCCCACAGGCTCACCCCTCGATCGTCTAACAATCGCACTGCCCGATGGTCATGAAAGGACAGTGCAATACTCATGTGTCGATGCCACCAACCCCACCGTTTTCGTCAGTCATGCAGACCTTAGCGCATTCCTTCCCATCGGGGATTATATTCAAGGGAAATCTGCCGCTATCGCGCAGGTTGGCCCAGTTTTGGAGAGCATCCGCCAGTCCGCTGCAGTAAAAATGGGACTTGATCCAAGTGCCCAAGCTCAACCTAAGATAGCCATTCTCAATACACCCCAGACCGATGAAGACAGCTCGCAGGGCGTGGACATCGTCGTCAATGCGCTTTCAATGGGAGTCCAGCATAAGGCTGTCCCGATGACCGTTGGTTTATGTGTCGGTGTCGCGTCAAACATTCGGATGACTTTAGCTTGGGAGATAGTACAGCGCTCGCGCGCGAATGGTCAGGATAATGAGATGGTCAGGATTCGGCATCCTAGTGGCGTCGTGGATGTTGGGGCGGAATTCTCTGATGATGGATCCGTTAAGAGCGCGAAGGTCGTGCGAACAGGGAGAAGATTGATGAAAGGCGTTGTATGGTGGTGATATTCAAAGTTTTTCGCAACTTTTGCGCTCATTGGCATACATATATGTGTGCATATTCTTCTATGGTTAGAATCTTGCCGATTCTATTCACCCTTATGCTTTCGAATACGCTGATATTCTTTTTGTTAGGCACAACGCCACGTATAGGCCTCCTAAGCACAAACATTACGTCCTGCCCTCCGAGTCTATTTA
This sequence comes from Hypsizygus ulmarius, assembly GCA_018851835.1. NCBI lineage: Eukaryota > Fungi > Basidiomycota > Agaricomycetes > Agaricales > Lyophyllaceae > Hypsizygus > Hypsizygus ulmarius. The sequence continues at coordinate 32,067 of JABCKG010000085.1, read as the reverse complement.
CATCTTTTCGCGCACGAATCTCAAAAGGTCCTTTGTTACATGGTACGCCATGGGCTTTGATATACATTCCTTTACCACGGATACGTGATTTTCTTGAGATTGATCGTCCGGGGGTTATGAATTATCAGGTGCTTTTCTCCCCTGAATTGAAGGCGACACTCTTTAAACGCAGGAAGACTACGACCTCCCTGAAATCTACCTCATGGTGCTCACTCGCGTCGTTGAGCTTGGTCCTGAAGATGGTGACTATGGGATCTCCAAGGATTCCGAACACGTTCAGAATCCTGATAGTAGGATACATACACCTCCCAGCATGTAGAATGCGCTCAAGGTTCGAAGACCTGCCAGGAGAATAGTCGGGGGTGTAACATAACTCAGGTGCGAATTTGGTGGTTATGTCCAGTATCTCCGTGATGGCGCTGATTCTGTGGACGCAGGACCGTTTTATGGAAGTTCGAATTGGCAGAGGATATGAGTTGTCCGAGGCCACGTGACTCAAGGAGAAACATCGGGCAACGATGCCTGCTTGAGTCTTCGATTCTTCTGAACAGCAGCGTCGTGCTCGCTGTTGGTCCAGTTCTTCAATGTGTACAATTCACCTTTGTGATGCTACTCAAGTTTTCGTTGTCAAACGCATCTGGTATCGTTTAGCACGGCGAATCATCGGGGCTCAAAACCAGTTAAAAGCCAGATAATCGATCGTGATCGACCAGACTTTGTTTAGAGGACGTATCATGACCCAGCTTATCTTGACCTCGTCCTACTCCAACAATATTTCGACCCTCGCTTTCAATCCCACAAATGGCACCCTAAAGCTCGTATCAGTCACCAGCGTCGGTCACCATCCTTCATGGATTACATTCTATCCGGGCGATCATTCGCTCGCTTTTACCGGCCTCGAACAAACGGAGGGTAAAGTCGTTGCCTTGAAATACGATAGAGACGGAAAGGGAACGGTTGTAGCTTCAGCATCCAGTGGAGGCTCCGACCCTTGCTCGCTGCTTGCCACCAAGAATGAATTGTTCATCGCAAATGTAGGTCGAGCCGTTGAACGTTCAGAGCCCTTATGTAACTTTTGATGACCGTTTAGTACTCAACTGGCGTGGTTTCGAAGGTCTCTATTTCTCCGAATCCTCCATACATCCTCTCTGCATTACCCAGCACGATTCAGCTTCAGGGCACCGGACCAAACGCATCGAGGCAGGAAGGGTCGCATCCACATCAAGTCATCATCCACGAAGAACATAAGGAACTATTAGTTCCGGACTTAGGCGCTGATATGGTTCGGCGATTCAAGACCGCCAAGAACAGTTTGTTGAAGCATCACGGGCATATACAGTACATGCCCGGAGGCGGACCTCGTCATGTCGCTTTCCACGGTCAGATAGTCCAATCAATTACATTTGAAGTGCTTATCAGATTTCAAATACCTAGATGGTAACCTCTATACACTGCTCGAGCTGAGCAGTGTGCTGGTGAAACATCGTTTCCCACCCCTTCCCAATCTCCCATCTTTCGTAACCTCTGAGCCCACCATGTCCATTCCCCTTTCCCAACCGAACAACATGCTCGCCGCCGAAATCCTCATTCCCGTGACCAACCCAACGTACCCGACGCCATATCTTTACCTTTCGAACCGCAATGATCCCTCACCAGAAGGCGACATCATCTCCGTCTTCTCGCTCGCAGATGACTCCTTGGAGCTTGTCACTGAATTTAGGTCGGGGCTCAAGCATCTTCGTGGAATGGTGTTTGGTGGTCCCGATGACAAGTGGCTCGTTGCCGGTGGGACGAATGGTGGAGGCGTCAAGGTCCTCGAGCGCATCGACGGTGGAAGAAATTTCAAGGTCATAGCAGAGAATGCGGATATTGATGCGCCGACCGGTTTTTTATGGAAGTAGTTGTGTTTCTCTTTTGGGCAAGCTCAACTAGAGTCGTGGTATTCCTTGGTGCATTTGTTATACAGCCATACTTGAGATCCAGATAACTTTTGTTGGTCCAGTGATCCACTTTTCAGATTCATTCCGTTATCTTCAACCGACATTAGACCCTGCTTCATGGTACACAAAGTCTTGGCTCGTGTCTCCTGCAGGGACATCTTATCACGCCATCATGTAGCGCTTGGAGGCATTTGTGACAGTACTTACTCATTCATCAAACGCATGCATCCAAGTTCGTCATTGAAACACATGCGCGATAAGGATGTCTGGCAAGACAAATACCGTAGTGAGAAGTCCTCGGTGTCGGTAGGTATGGGAATATTATAGCAGACGTCCAAAGGAAATAGATTTAGGTCAATTCGCCATCATAGTGTTTCAAGGACGCGCGAGCTGTTCTGGTTGACAATCGTTGTCTGGAACTGAAGTCTGAGGCTCAGAATGCGTGTGTGGAACCCTTATATCGGGTTAGGGTTTCTTTGGAGGGACAACCTCACAGCTCATGCAGGAAGAAAGATGGACAGACAAAACTACATACAATTCCAAAGGAGTTGAAAGAACTTGACCTAACGATACCTGCGTTTCTCAATTTTAATTTTAAAATCATGTCCGAAGATAAGTACAGATCGCTCATCAGCACCTCATCAGTATGGAAGCCAAGGCCAGATCCAGCCCATTTTCGTTGTGTATCCACACCATCAAGTACTGGAAATGTTCTCTGCATCTTGACAATCCATCTCAGCAAGTTACTTACCACCGTGGACAGTGACTGCCTCGAATAGCTCCGCGAGCGTTGACCTGCTCCCCTTCGACGACTTCTTTCACCATCACCACTCTCCCAACACGCATGCCCGCCTTGTCCATGGCCTCCAGATCCTCAATGGCGGTATGCTGGCTCGTCCATTCAGATATCGCCCTCTCAATCTCTCAGAGGCCTGCCGTGCGACACGATGGTGGTTATGCGGATGAAGAGGACCTGTGGGGTCTGGGCGATATACAACATGCGTCAGACGGTTATAGATCGTATCACCATTAGTCTGATGACTATATATGTCGGGATGGCGGGGAATGCGAGGTCAGTTAGACATGGTTATGCTTTAGTCGGTAGAATTCCGGTAACTGAAGAGCCCGATGGTCCTCGTGTCTGTAAAAGGAATAAAAATAGTGCACCCGAGTTCGGCAGAAGAGGAAGACCAACTATTCCCTTCCGGTCATACTCCGGTATAGTCCTTTCCATAAGGTTCAGCATGCTAAATCCGAAGGGAAGCGAGGACGAACTCTCGAAGTGCGTAAACCTACCTTTACACAATGCTCTCATTGACAATTCTTCCGGATGGGTTGCATTGCTTCGCCAGCAAAGCCAGAACCTGGGTGTTGGATAATCCACGATACACCGAAACTATGTGCTCGTCCCGTCAAGATCTGGTTCGCGCCAAATGCGTAGAGGGTCCCCGATTATCGGTGGCTCAACCTCTATGACTTCCAGACCAAACTGGCTGTGAACCACGAGAACGGGTTCAGAAAGTACAATTCAACAAGATGTGATGTCATGGGGCAACCAAGGAGTTGTCCAGCGAAGGGATCCGCAATAAGCTGTCCCATTTCATGAAATCGAATAACTGACAAAGCGGTAAATAGAAGTGAAGCAGTAGTTATTTAAGTAGGATGCTTAATACAATGGCTCACCTCCTTGTACCGAGACTGACTTTAAACTTGAATTAAATACTGTAGGCCATGGGCAAATCATGACAGCTATTAGGTCAATATCAATGTCGGCTTTGGCAGCTGTCTCCATATCTCATTCTATTCGGACATTGCGTGTCACGGTAAGAATGGATGAAAACGAAGTAGGAATCCTTAACCAGTACAGTCGAATTTCTGGCAACGCACCAATCATAATCAATTGCGATTGTTCCTGTCGCGGAATAGGCACCCGTACAAGCCAATTACGGAGTCGAGAGAATTCGATAAAATATCATCGGGGAGTTTTTCATTCGCACGCGGAAATTGGCTCGCCCATGAATGAGCCGCTGGTCATGTCCTCAAATTACCAACTCCTAGCACCCGTCCTATATTTCCATGGGTATGAGAGGTAGTACCGGTCAAGCTTTAACGACATGAGCCGAGACCGTGGCAGCCACCAAGTGGAATGGAACGTGAAGGTCAAAAGTGGAATGGAAACAGATTTCTTGACAAAAGCGAGGCCTACTCTAGAGTCGAATCTGAGCGTTAAAGCCAATTGTCCCATTTTCAAGAAGGCGACACACATTGTTTTGCGACTTCAACCGAAAATGAACCTAGCTCGATAGACGTTTAGAAACATAAAGCCATATGAGAGATAGATGTATCGTGGATTTGCGTGTCGGATGTAACGGATAGAGAGGGATAGAGACTCAGTGATGGCATGGTGACTACTAGTAGTACAGACGGGTGGCGGTGCCACCTCGTTTACCATCACCATGGCCTATCAATTGACGATGTCATGCATTCTCAGACATGTTCACTCTCGGTGCCGTCCGTGACTCAACGAGGACCTCAGTTTCTCATTCTGAGTCAGATTATGGGTAATGAGGTACCTGTGTTTCATCCTACGAGCCCATAAATCCTGCCGAGTGCTCGGATATCCAAGACCTCAGATTCTTCGTGGTCGTCTCTCTCCAAGAATGGTCTCCACTCTCGCTACTGCATTGTCGAGTCAGAATGTCACTCTTCCAGCCATGACAGAGCTGTATGACCCCAACTTCCTCGATGTCCTTATACCTCCTGTCGACAAAGGAAAGGGTTATGTTGCTCGGGTGGAGACTCCGACGCCCAAGAACCCGATGATCGACGCCCTCCGGTCAACGAGTCACCAAACGTTCACTGAAAACCTGGCGCCCACGTATAACTCCACACTTTCGCCTACCCTCGACGCTTTCCAGAGTTTGACAAGTTGCAGGTCCTCGGATGACTTTAACAAGTATCTCGAGAATGCCTGGGCGGAGGATGCCGAGCTTACGCTTCGAATAATTTGGAATATACGCAGTATCCATGACGGTAAAGGCGACAAGGAAACTTTTTACAAGTGTGGCCCATTTTTCATGTTGCAGTTCATGGTTAATCTGATTGATTTTTAATTGCCAGGGCTTTCGGATGGCTTTACGAAAATCACCCACGTACCGCTATCTCTAACCTTCACCTTCTCGTCGAACCAATCTGTACCACCCCAAAGGGCAAAAACAAGCAGGGCACTGCACATGGTTACTGGAAAGACCTGCTGAATATCGTGGCTCTGGCCACGGTTGACGAACTCTTTGTGGTTTCTCGCCACTCGCGTTTCCTTCATGCCGAAAGAATGAAGTATACCTATAGTCGAGGGAGAAAAAGGTTCCAGAAAGGCGATGGCAACGCTGCTGCTCGCATTGAGGCGTCGCTTCGCAAGGCTGCCGAGGAGCAGGCCGCCGCGAAGGAGAAGCGTGTAGCAGTCGGCGGGCAGCGGTACGAGAACCTCGTCGCGAAATTGGCACAGCCCAAGTATCGTGCATTGTACATCGCAGTTGCTCGCCTTTTCTCTGAGCGTCTGATTGAAGATCTCCACATTCTCGATGAGCTAGACGCTCTTGATCCTAAGGCCGACCGTATTCACCTTCTGAAGCAGCTCTCTCTGGCGGGGAAGTGGGCTCCGACGCCTCATGGTGCCCATGATCGTCACACGAACATCGCTACTGCGATCAGTCTCCTCCTCCGTCATGCACAGATCCCATCTAAATACCCTTCTGCCCTTGACACCCCACTAGAGCCCCAGGTGTCGGCTACCATCTTGCGCTCCTTCTACCAACGTTGGATTCTCACTAGACTACGTTCAGTCGCCCTGCTTCCTGAGCCGCTCATGTCTGCAAACCGTTGGACTGATATTAAGTACAACCGCGTAAGCTCGGTGTGCATGAAAAATAACACAGATAATTTTTACAAGCACGACCCAGATGGCTTTCAGAACTATCTTATCTCGGTTGAGAGCGGGAGAAAGACTATTAGCGGAGCTACACTGTTCCCACATGAGCTTGTCGCGCAGGCTGTTACTCTTGCTCGTGATGCGGAACCTCGAGACGACGGGAAATTCCCTGCCTTGAAGGAGTTCCGCAAGGGCCTTGCACAGACCAAGCTCCGCGTCATCGAGGCTCAGTGGCAAACTCTCATCGAGAAGCTTCGCGAGTCTGGATCCATTGACAATTCCCTTGCCATCTGCGACGTTTCAGGGTCTATGGGTAGCCTTTACCCTGGTGCCAAATTCAGCAGGAACATGAAGAACGTCGAGCCCATCCTCCCGGCAGTCGCCCTTTCTCTCGTGCTCGCCCATCTCGCCAAACCACCCTTTAATGGTGGGTTCGTGACATTCTCGGCAAAACCCAAGTATGTGCAGCTCGATCTCTCGAAACCGCTGTACGAGACTGTCAATGCGATGGTCAGCACTGAATGGGAGATGAACACCGACTTCAACGCCGTCTTCCTCAAGCTCTTGCTCCCTCTAGCTATCAAGAACAAAGTCGCACAGGAGGACATGATCAAGCGCTTGTTTGTCTTCTCCGATATGCAGTTTGACGATTGTCGTGGGGCTGAGGATGACCCAGCGGATTGGACCACGAATCACGACGTCATTGAGGCGGCATACCGCGATGCGGGGTACGAGATGCCGCAGATTGTGTATTGGGACCTCGCCGCGAGGGGGACCGTTGAGGTTCAGAGTGACAGGAAGGGTGTGGCGCTGATGAACGGGTTCTCTCCGGCGATGCTGAAAGTGTTTATGGGTGAGGAAGAGGAGGAGTGGGAGTCTGTTGGAGACGATGGGGAGACGAAGACTGTGACGGCGGAGGAGGAGTTTAATCCGTTCAATGTTATGAAGAAAGCGCTCATGAAGAAGAGCTTCGACGGCCTGGTTGTCCTCGACTGAAGACTGAAAGCTTTGTATTCAGACACCCTCTGCTCACCCCCAGTAAAAGAGGTTCATCTTTCGTACCATAAATACTGTATCATTACTGCTTGGGAGTTGTATATACCCTGTACTTACCTTGTTTTACATATGTAAAATCGCACCTCTCACCGTTTACATTTGCTCTTCATGAATAAGCTATGGTTATTTCAAATGTCGTGACGAAGGGAACGGGGGAATAGCGCTACTGTGGTGAGAATTTGGGCATGGAAGTGAACCAGCTGAAACGGTCAACGCGGCGGACGATCTAGCGCCAGCAGCTATGTAGCGGACGTTTTGTTCACTTATGTAGGTGGGTGGATACCCCGGCACGTCCTGGCATAGTCGTAGGGACCGGAGCATTGCCTTCCATAACAAAAACTTCAGGTGCATTTTTGGACCCGGCCTCAATGTAAGTACTAGTATAGTCATTTAACAAGAAGTTGTTGAGGGTGTTCAATGCTTATGTCCTTGCAGCCCGCACGGTAGTTTTATGTGCTTCTGAGCTTGTATGATATCTGCAACCTGCGTGTCACTACGGTAGGATCCAGTGGGAACATTTCCAGCTTGCCAACTTTGTGTATGATCATGAGGACCGGGACAACAAGTTGGCCAGCAATAAATGATTCATCACGAGCTTCGCGTGTGCGATACGACAAGATGGTGCCTTGTGAACCGTGAGCATTACTTGCCTCTTGCAGGCCTGACGGAATCGAGGCGTAAACAATCTAATTTCATAGAATCGTGCCGTGCCGTACTTCAGCAATATGCATTCGCAATATGTTCTCTTCAATTGTGGGCCATATTGTTATTCATCGAAACCACCAACTCCTGGGAGTTCATTGAACTTTTTTAGACCTTGCACTGCAGGTAGTCGATTGTCGATTGTCGATATAGAAAGCGGATATCGATTATGACTGAGATGGCGAGTACAACAAAATGTAGGATAAGATACGATGGAAGTCATATATTGCATAACTAGAACAGCCCATCCAGACTGTCGTCGTCCAGCTGCCTAAGCAAATCTCGAGCCTCCCGTGAAGGGCGGGCAATAGAAGGTCGATCGTTACCCACACTTTCCACGACTTTTTGAGCGACGCTTCTGAGCAGCGAAAGCTTCTGGAACAGATTCTGTCCCTGGTCATCGTGGTGCTCATTAGGTGTTAGCACCTCGAGTACGATATGTGCCGACAACATTGTCTGGTCAGTTCCCGCGATAAGATGTGCCCTGAAGGAAGATCGATCATCGATGAGCCTTGATTAAGGTGGAAGTGCGGACGAAACATACTCAACAACAGGCCGGAGGAGGTCAGGATAGTCCGACAAGGACGCCACGAGAGATCCGATGGCCTGAGTGTAGTGTTCTGAATGTTGCATTTGTCAATCATGAGAACATATGAATATAATGAATTCATATTACCATTGTGGTTTTCCCTAAACGCGTCCGACACCAATTCTACGCAGGATTCTCGAGCTTTTTCTCCAATACTGGCAGATGCGCTTTCCACGACACATGCGAGAGCATTGACAAGACTGCTGCCGATGGCATCGTCGTTGCTTTTTACCCCTGTGATTAGCTCGGTGATCACGGGGTCTACCCTAGGCTGATGCTTCATCAAGACGCCGAGCGCCTCTGCTGCTTTTTTTCGGACCGCAACACTGGCGGGATCGCTCGCGCTCTTGACGAATGTGCGCTGCAGTTGTGGGAAGAACGGTTTGACGAAAGCGGGGATTCGTTCCAGCATCGATGTCAAGGCACTGAGAATAGCTATCTTGACAGATGGAGGGTAAGTGGTAGCCTGAGTGGCCACACGGATGAGGGGTCCTGTGAAGGGCACAACAAATGGCTTGATCGCGCTCTCCTCAGTCCGTTCCACTAGATCACCAATTGCATAGGCAGCCTGTTCTCGTTGTTCATTGCTCCCAGTGGTAAGACCCGCAATGATAATCGGAACTGTGGGAGAGACACCTTTAGGTAAGCCGAAACCTGGTACCGTTTGACCAACTCCGCCTGTTGATTCGATGCTACGACGCAGAGGGACAACAAGCGACTCAAGCTCGTCTTTGGGGATTGATTTCACGAAGACATCGAAGGCTTCCCACGCTGCCGTGTGAACAGCGACCTGCGAGTCCTCAAGAGAGGACACCAACTGGCGTATCCAGTCGACGCGGTACAGAGACGAGTCTAGCTCAGATTCTTCGCAGAAGATAGCGAAGAATTTAAAGGCACTGACTCGTCGTTTAGGAGAATCGTGCTTGGCCCTAGATACTAGATATTGAGTGGTTTAACGACCAAGAATCGAGGAACATGCAAACCATCCGAGGAGCACCATCATCAGGGTGTTCAATCCCTCAGTGTCGTTGATCGAAGCAAACAGGGAACGGATTGCTTCATCCACAGCAACTTGTAGTTCTTCATCTTGTTGATCCTCAAATGTTTTTACAAGCGCATTGAGGATGACAGATAGTCGTCTGCTGAGAGCATTGCCAGCTACTGTCACTAGTGATGATAGTGCACGAGCATTGAAGACGGTCATAGGGATAGCCGTCAACGTCGGTATGAGGACCGGGAACACCGTGGAGGCTCGGACCTGGCATTGGAATCAGTTCTGTGATACTTCCGAATGATGTAGATTTCAGCTCACGCTCATAACTTCTCGCAACGCTTGGAGCGCAGTTCCTGATCCCTTTCCAGGCTGACGAAGGGCTTCCAGTAGGGTAGGAATAGTTTGGTCAATAGCCTTCGGACCAAGATGCTCTTGAAGGACATCAAATGCCCTCGCTGCAGCCGACCTGACATTCGCTTCATCATCTACTAGTGATATGCGGACTATAGATATGATATCATCTTCGTGACCCTCTCGCTGGGATTCGGTGGTGCTCTCCCTGCAAAACTGTCAGTACGACGATTCCACGATGAGGTAAGCCTTACATAATTTCGCTTAATGTCAGACAGACACCTTCTCTTGTGCGGGCATCTAACGAGGTTGACTTCTCCTTCATGATTGACATAATTTCTGCAAGAATCTTCTCCCCAAATTTGCGACACAGTTCTGTTGTAGTCCGGGCGGCCGCCTAGAGAAAATTGAGTACAAGGCAACAAAGGATTGTAGGGAACATCGAACCTCCTGTTGCTCAAAATCATCTCCAGATATGAGGAAAATCACTTGATTGAACAGATCAGGCAGGATCTCGCGGACTGTAGAGGAGTTAATGTGTGAACCAATATAACACTGAGATGAATTACCTGTGCGCGGAGTGTTGTTTACCAGTGCCTTCCATATTTGTATGGACGTTTGTCGGACGACGACAACGCCATCTTGTCGAACAAGGTATAATGCTGCAAGGATGCGATCACGACGTTCAGGGCCTAGGACTTCAAGAAGAGCACGACGAGATGAATCAGCTGTCGTAGCTTCCGCAGTCACCTCCTCCTCGTCAAGGTCAGAAGTTTTGCCGGAGATTCCAGAAACCTTGAATAGCAGCTCTCCGACAAGTGTGACAGAAGATTGCTAATGGAATAATGATTAGAACTATTCGAATCAAAACATTTTGGACACCTACACGGATGCGCCAGCCAGAGTCAAACATTCCTCGCTCAAGCTCAGGCAGAAGTAAATCGATAGCTCTGCTGGAATAGTTTGTAACGACCATCCGGCCCGCGCGCATCGCGGCCTCCCTGACGTACTCCTCTGTGTCAGCCAGACCACTCAAAATGGGAGAGACTATCTTCGGAAGATGAGGTTGGAAGCGGGTGCCGAATGTAGCCGGCAGGAATACCAGAAGTGACATGAATCCTTCGCGAACCGTCGGACGGGGTGACTGCGCGTTTGCAATGATGTCGGGCAGCAGGCCCTCAAGTCTCTCCATCCCCAAACCGGATAGTACTTCACTCAGACCTTGAGCAGCACCTTGTCGATCAACGCCTGACGTATCCGTCTTGAGAGTTCGTAGAAGGCCAGGTACAAGGTCAGGGAAGTGCACTTCTCCAAGACGTTCTACTAAGGTCCCTAATGCTTTCGCAGCAGTAGCGCGAGCTTCGGGTACAGGGTCTACGAGAACCACGTGCACCATTGGCAAAAGTTCGGATAAATAGGGAACAAAGTCTTTGGAATCCGTGAGTGAAGCAAGATTTCCGACGATCTGCGCTGCTTTCTTCTTCGTATCAGCACCTCGCTCTCTTAAGCCGCGCTCCAGAATAGGTACAACCTGAGAATCTTTCAATAAGGAAGGTGAATTGGCGGAAAGCAATTCTTACCAGAGCTAGGGACGAGCGGTCGATGTAGTGCATGAAGGAGGTTTTCAAAAGAGAAGACAGCGCATTAGGTGTTTTCGTCGGGTCCACTAAGGCTTTTAAGAGAACAGGAACAAGGGACTGGATTTCGGGGTTGGTGATCACCTCCCCAAATTGCTTCAAACTCTTATTCGCTGCGGTGCGCACTTGAGCATGCGAATCGGTAAGGACGCCGGTTAGACGGGGAATGACTATGGGCAAGGAGACGGATAGTTGTCGAGGAGAGCAATATGCCATCATTCCAAGGAGCTCTATGGACCCTTTCTTGCTTCTCCACTGTTTTTCGTCTAAACCTTCAAGTAAGGATGGCAATATGAGCTTGACCCCATATCCGGACATGTTTCCCATGATCACCCGAGCAGCATCTTGTGTAGCCTCTCGAACGTCGGCTGTCGAGTCACCGAAGAGAGATAGAAGGAGCGGCAAAACGTATGTAATATACGGTTCAAAAAGACGCCCAAGAGTACTGGAAAGTGTCTCAAAGGCGAACATGGCGCCTTGGCGAGGTTCATAATGCTGTTTCTCCTCGGTTGCAGCCCGCAGTCGATTGATGACGTCGAATTCTTTCATCCCCGAGATGCCAGTGCCTTTGAGGACACCGGCCAAACCATAAGCTGCACCGCGCCGGATGGCATATTTCGGAGCGTTCAATAGATCATCCATCAAGCTGTCGACGAGTTGTGGTAATCTCGGCCGCATCAGCTTGACTAGCGGTGAAAGACAGTCGGAGACGGCAAATTGTACCTGCTCTGACGGGGTTTTCAAAGCATCAACAAGTCGATCTACAATGGTAGGGATCCGAGCATCTGCAGGATCCAAGTGTCGAGCGACACGACCGAAAAGAATAATGACCGCCTCTTTGATATGGTCATCAGTTTCAGTTGCAGGACTCGGATGAGCTAGGTGGTTTTCGAAGAGTGAGATGAGAGCAGCAAGCCGGTCGGCGCCATGTTGGTCAATGATAGTTGTCCCTGCCTTCAACATCCCTCGACGAACGTCAGGCATTCGGTCACCGAGGGCTTGGTCCTGGATTAAAAACTGGAAGAATGCTTCGACGTCGCTTGGAATGAACGAAGGCGAAAGTAGCTCAAATGTTAGTGCAGTCGCAAGTCTGGCAGCCCATGGGTCTGATCTGTCAAGACTGTGCGCAATGACCATTCCCTAGAATATGCAAGTTAGCGTAACGGCAGCTGCTGCTGAAGGACGGCATACATATTGATCAAATTCTGGAGCCAGGATTTTTGCCTTGATTCCGAGGTAAGACGCTTGTGATGACTCAAAGCGCAGAACTCACATTTTCTCGATAGAAGTCCTGGAGAACATTGACAGTTTTCGAGATTGTCTGAGGCCAACGTTCAACCGCTTCTGCGATGGCAGCTGCTGCGCTTGAGCGAACATAGGCATTATCGTGCGCTGGACGGCTGTTATTTATGCTGTACAGTTGGAATACAATTCAAGACACACACCGAGGAATACCAACAAACGGTCGAGATATATATCAGGCACATCAAGACCGTTATCGTCCCACAAATGGCGAGCGAGTCTGGCATTTTGTTCGTCTTCATCGTGACAAGCAATCAATAGCTCAGGAGACCAATCTAAGTCGGTCAAATCAAACGGCTGAACTAAAGTCAGTCATAATGTTGTGGCACAAAAAGCACAGGCACTCACTTGAAGAGTCTGAAGACATGAGTTCCGTACATATACTTCTTGCATGAGAGTGCCACAAAGGAGTACCGCCAGCTCTTCTTGTGATGCATTGGCCTGTATTGCTTCGCCTAAATCCACGAGCACAGATGATGTTTCTTTACTGAGTTTGGGCTGATGTCGTATGATATGGAGGAGGTTTCCGATCGTCTGAACACGCGGAAAGGCAGGATTCGAGACTATATAAAGCAAAAATCAATACGATAGTCAGGGGGGGTAGTGGGTGAACGTACATTCCCCGCAATGAGACTTGATGATGGCCAATGCAAGTGCAACTTGCTCCAAGGCCTCCTCCTCATCTTCAACTGATATACCGCTTTGAAGGAAGACTTGTCCTAATAGAGGATAGGCATACGAGAACGTCGCGGCATCAAGGGGTGCCTGTTCTGACAGAGACCGCAATCGGTAAAGCACGCGAATGACGAGCACTGCAGAGTTTGTCAGCTTCTAATGACTAAGATATGCGAAACAGACGTACAATTCAAAGGCTCAGCCTGAAGAGCTTCCGGAATGGCATCTACCTTAAAACTACGCAATGTCGCAACCCCCACCCAGGTCCGAAGGCTGTCAAGGCGCTCTGAGCTGCACTTCGCCAACTCCTGTGTCATTGAGACCATCAGGACCAAATTGCAGAGTGGACCGAGGCCAACGCACAAGATAGGTGTCAAATGCATCTCGACCAACCAATATCGATCCCCGACCGAGAGCTCCCTCTAACAGCAAAGAAGCGACGAAGGAGACCTGTGCTCGGAACTCGTCAGTTCCGGACGCAACGAGACTGCGTACAAAATGTAGTCCACGGTCGAGTTTCTCTCGGACGCCTTCGACTTGCTGTCGGACCTTGGCCTCCTCCTCGAGCTGCGCGTTGACTAGAGCCTGCTGCTGTTTAGTCAGTGTGACAGCACCAGCTGCCTTCTTGGTTGCGAGCGACTTCCGGATCTCCTCCTCCCACTTGGAAATCTCGTAGTCCTTGCCTTTATTGGCACAGTATGGTTGCGACTTCTCTGACGCCAGGACTGGAAAGACAGACATAAGTATCAATCTTTCATGGCCCAAGATGGAAGATACTCACTATCGACGTAGGTTGCGCCTTCGGGAGTCAACCAAACACCGATGTCAAAGTCAGTCAAAGCATTGACCACACTTGGATTGATGTCCTCTTGAAGTTGCTCCATGATTCGTGGGAGCACGTGATTAGGCGACACGAACACCAACGTGGTTATTGCTGCATAGCTCGCGCTGGGAAAGCCGTACTAGAGGTATTGTGAGTAGGGGGCCGTGGACAGAATGGACTATGGGATATACACCTTAGGGTCCACTGTCGACGCAGCGAGAATCAATTTGAGAATCCTATCGAGGTGCTTGTTAGTCAATTCGCGCGGATCGGTGCGTGCTTTCTGGCAAAGATCAATCCAGGTCTGACGTGAATTTCCACCTGAAAAGATGCTTAAATATGTTGAAAAAATCGACGAGGAGAAGATATACATATCAGGGGATGATGGCCCAGTATTACTAGTTCAGAAACTAACTCTTCTCGGACCTCCAGATTAAGGTCTTCAGGGAATGATACAGCACTAAGAAGTAGAGTGGAGAATCGCAAGTGCTGATTCCTTGTAGAGGATTCCTCAGAGACGCCTGACTTCGGGGGTGGGATAGCTCGTGACAAAAAAGTGTTCATCCCATCGCGGAGAACGCGATTTGTAAGTTCAGGTAAATGGCTGGTGGACAGTTCAATGACGTGATGAACGCTGCGTCTTATGTCTGGCGAGGAACCGTCCAGACTCAAGTGCAACAGAGCGAGGCCGAGCTGCATACTAGCAGGAGATATCAGACCTGCTCGACACCCCATCAATGGAATGTATCCTACCGAAGGATCTCATTCTTCCCAAACTCTGCTTGGAAAAAGACCAAGGCGGCAGCACATGCTCGAAGGAACCAAGATTCATCAACAGAATCTGAGAGTTTTTGATAGACCCTCTCCCATAACAAGAATGACGGTTTAATCGAATTGGAAACAATTGAACTTAAAACCACATTTTTTGATATGACGTCAACTGCAATGAGATGTTGATAACGAGTGGGACAGTCAGACGATAGGGTTTACACGCACTGAATTGGTCTGTCTGAGAAAGTGGTCCCAGAAGGACTGCCACAGCAATGTACCCATCTAGAGGGCCACCATTTGAGTTCAAAGGGTTTCCGGAAACTGTTTTCAAGGCATTCTCCCACGCAGGGACCAGGACCTTCGCAAACTCCAATGCCTTCCCACTCCCAAAGTCTACTTGACCCCCGAAAAATACATCCCCCGCCAGCGTAGAGAATGCCTTTCTTACAGAGGGCCTTGTGCTTCCCATTTCTTTTACGATGAGGTTAGTAGTTTCGGTGGGGATTGTCGTGTCAGATTTGAGGAGAAATATCATGTGGGCGGGTAAGGCTGCGGCGAGAACGGCAGTCGCGGCTTCATGTGTTTCTTTGACTAGCAAAGGAGTTGTGGTTTCGATGAGAGACTGCGATACATTGGATGATGGGGTGAGATAAGAAAGCATTGAATATAGGGCGATGCGGTGGTCCGGTCCAGCAGTTTTCCCGGTTTTGGGAAGAGCTAGAAGCTCAGTGACTGCCACGTATGAGAGGTCGCTTGATCTTTTTTCGGGTGATAGAAGCGCTTTAAAAAGGTGGACAGAATGTGTCCTCGTCGAAAAGTTGCTTGATTTTGCGCTATTAATCGTTTGGGCAACGACACGGCGGAAAGCATCGGAATCGAGCGGGTGGTGATAGGCAACAAAGAATTCAGTGATGGCTGAAGAGATGTGAGGCTTATGCGGCTAAATCAAGGAAGAGACTAACCTGGCAGTGATAGTTCAGGTGATCGAAGTAGCGCTTTCTCAATTGTTGGAAGAATCGTTTTTGTGAAGTCGTTCTGAGATACGAAGGTGCTGACAAAGTCATTTAGGGCATGCTTTAATCATCATCAACATCGAGGCAAGATGACTGGATGAGGAAGAATAACATACAGCAACATAGGTTGGTATGGGTGTCTTCGACATTAAGATGTTGGAAGAGTAAGAAGTGATGATTTCGCTCTGTTCCTTTCATTAGGAAAGACCGGAAACACAGAACATTCATACACACCTTAAGTTCATCAGTTAGGCGAGCAGATGGGTCGACCTCGACGAGTTTCAAACGTATCAGTACGCTGACGGTGACGCCCAGGAGAGGTATCATCTTGAGCGGTGCCTGGCTTGATTTGGACATGGCCAACAACGTACCGATGACGATCGGGAGTTTATCTCCGGCCTGTTGGGCGTCAGAGGACGAAGATATGAAGACAGAAAAAATTGTACCGATCGCAACGCACGTCTGATGCGCATGAGCGCTCCGTGAACCATCGACGCTTTCGCCTTTGTTGAAGCATTTAACATGTCAAGCAATATCGCGATCGATCCCACCAGAACACGCCAAACATGCGTTGATGAAAACTCAGGGCTAGTGGTCACGCAGACGGTGTATATTCCACAGGACCAGCTGAGGAGTACAAACAGGTCTGAAGGAGCATACGAGCTAGACGGAGGACAAATTAAACAACTGATGGCTTTCGGGACAATAGAACTGGCTCTGACCTCGATGAACCGCGCTTTGCCAGGCGGGTGACCTCGTTAGACAGCCACCCAAGCACCTGCTCAGCCACTCCAAGCTTGACATCACTGCGTTCACCTTCTGAAGAGCCACGTAATTCATCTCGACGAACTAGCTCCACCCCAACAGCCTCTACTGCATCCCTGGACGTAGCATCGGAATAGCGGGGGTAGGTCAAGGTAAGAAGCCGAAATATGTCCATTGTTTGCGATAGATTTAGCTCTAATAAGACGTTATCGTCAATGGGTCTTGGGACAGATTATGGGAAGACCAACCTGCATGCCTCACCAACGATAAGAGCTCCTCCTGCAAAAAATGAACTCTGGTTTTCGTTGCGCCACATAGGAGAATATCTTGTGCATATTCCATGGACCGTTCCCAGTCATTAAGCACCTGATCTCGCTGCCAACATGATCCATTGGGTGGTGCTTCCAGTTCGTCCGTGCCATTAGCAGAGGAAAGCCACGATTGGATCTCAGATTTGCTCATGGCACCGCTGGCCGTCTCCTTCGCCTTAAGCTTCGCGAAAATGGCCTTTCTTGACAGCGTGATTTGAGGATGGGAGGAGAAATATAAGTCAAGGGTCAAGAACAGTCAGAAATTCCACGCGTCACCAAGTCAGAATCGAAACTTTTCTACTGGCCGTGAGAACATTTTATTGACTTTCGAAATCGAAACCAAAATGATGTGAATGACTCATGATCATAGTGCAGCTTCGCTCCTGACCTGATACATAGCTAGAGAAATCATCGCAGAATGGACCCCTTCGAAGTAAGGATGCAATTCCTTGCTCATCTGCGAAGGCTAAATGCGTCAGTATTCAGACAAAAACTCCAGACATTTTCGCTGATATGTGTGGGTCAGCGCAGGTCCCAGCATTCCATCCAGCGAGTCGTAGGATTCGCGGTAAAATACTTTCCTCCTTGTGGGGAGGACCTCTGGGATTGCATAGTAGAGGAATGCCAAAAGGTGTGTATCAAAATACGGTCCGAGAAGGGGACTGAAGCTGGCCGTGCTAGGGGTCAATAAACGCCCGCATCAATATTCTATATTTCCTCGACTCGCTCTGCGAAACTTGTCTTCTTGTCAAGTCTCATTCCTCCACACAAGACTCGAATCTCTATGTCAATTTTGTTGCCCGAGATCTCCGCAAGATCGTCGAAAATGTCGTTCCGACAGGCCGACAAGGGCTCCCAAACCTCGTCAGTACGAAACAGGTACGTTATCATATTTTTCATTCAATCTGTTGTTCAGCAATTTTCAAAGATACTAGAAAGCTGGCGCAGCAAGCGCGTTATTGACCCCCAAATAGTCGACGATGTTATCTCTACACTCAACGCACGGAACACCGCCACTGACGACGCACCGTCTAACTCTTCTCGTGACCATGATGTGTCACTTCCTCGCAATGAGATATTCAAGCGGATTGAGGAAGACAGGGAGAGGCACAAACGACTACGGGAGCGACGTTGGGTGCAGCCTGTCACTCGCAACCTGTCCTCACATCAGCAACCCCCCCTAGCATCATTCTTGCCTCTGACGAGCTCGGGAGACGGCGCTGAAGAGCTGATGATCGATATCGAGTTTGAGAATGAGTGGGAGACAACCAGTGATTGGAATGAGGATGATGTTGAGGCTGCGACGGAGGAGTCGGCGTTGTGCTTTTCTGCAGGGAGGGAGGGTCTGCTAGGACTGCCTTAAATCATGGGCAGTAGCTTGCTTCAGCTTTGCTCTTGCTATTTTGTAATTCTAGCTCCAAATTAATACAGATGCGATAATATACATTTATCTATTCTTCACGTCGTCGCTTCACTTTGCCTCGGTTATCCCTGTGCAGACCGAAACCGTTAGACCAGGGCCACAGCCACGAAACAAAATCACGTACGCAAACCCACGATCCTTCCTCTTCCGGCTCTCCTTCTTGACAACATTCCTCTGGACCTTACGCTTAGCGGCCGCCTCTGGATTCGCTGTGACCTGCACGACCCTCGCCGCCTTGCGCTCCCTCCTAACGCCCAGGACGCTCTGCCTGATTTGGTTGTACGTTGCCGAAAACTTGGTCGTGCCAACCTTGCTTTGCACGAGGTCTTGAAGCTCCGTAGCGACGGTCTTAAGTTCATCTATCAAAGATGGTCAGTCAAAGTCCATTCACGAAACAAACAACAAACCTATTTGTGCATCCCGTATCGTATCATCCTCAATCAGCCGATACACTGGGGTGAGAATGTGTACGAGGAATTTCTCAAGTTTCTCGGCCTCCATGTGCGAGGTCATGGTTGCGAACCATCGAAGCACCGCCAATGGCTGTTGTGACCAATTTCCCTACACAAATCTTGTCAATGAGATATATGGCTGAGAAGGAAGCAGACTTACGCCACTGAATGTGCGATTTCGTCTGGCGATATGAGCTGATCTGATCTGATATGATAGTTTTGAAAACAACCATGGAAGCGGGTTGAGTTGCTTGAGATCCTTGACGTCAGCCTCCAACTCCTCGTGCTCCTCGAGTTGATCGTCTGGCTTGTGCTTGCTATCCTTTGTCGAGATGCTGGGAACCGGCACCAAATAGAAACATTTGCCGATGTAGAATAAATTCTTCACGACCTGCAAGCCGAGCGCTTCGTCGAGATGTTCGCTCTTCAATTGCAAACACAACTTCTTCGCTACTTCCTGCATGCCTACGACGGAAATCGGATGGCAGTTGTCAGTATATTGGCTACCGGGAGCATTTACTGGCACCGCGGTGAACAATAGGCCCAGCAGCCTGCATGAAGCGGTGCGTACCCAAGCATGAGGGAATAATAGGTGAGGAACAACGAACTCCCAGTGCACTCGGTCACCATGTGTGGCGAAGTCGGGGAATATGCGTAAGATCTTCGTGAGGACGGTTAGCGCATGATATGGTGCTTGCCACTCCAGATCAACGGCCATGGATGAGTCATCAGCTTCTTCTTCTTCAGCGGCAGCCAATCTTTGGGCGCTGCATTCCAACGACGCGTTAAGGTCTTCGAGAATCCCCGCGATATAAGGAAGTGAGTCGATCTGTAGGACGTCGACAATAAATCCATACACCTGCGACGAAACTTGGGCCAACTGAGGTTGTGCTTGTTGGGACGCCCAAGCGTGGAGGTGAGATAAAATGACTTTTCGGCGCTCCTCATCCAACCGGGTGAAAAGATTTTTGATGAGTAGTGAAGCCATCTCGCGACATTTGGCGGAGTCGTCGTTGGCGACGACCATGACGAGGGCAACGAACACAAGGTCTGCGTATTCACGCACGAGGTTTACTTCGAACTTGGCGATAACGGCACCAAGTAGCTCCATCACCGACTGTCTTCCACTTTCATAGACGTAAGACAGGTTCTTAGCAAAGAAAGTCATCTGCTTTCGAAGGCGTCCCTTGCCCTGGGGATAATCGAGGAGGAACTGCAGAAGAACGCCTCGACACAATTCCTGGACCTGTGGCGATTGACTCGTCACCATGATTTCAGAGACTCTTTCCATGAGATCGTATATCTCTGGAACAACAAATTTACGCGCGACAATAGCTCGCAGCATCGTGAAGACCGAGGTTTGTCGAGATGGTTCCTCTAGGTCCGGGGAAAGCAGTTCTAGAAGATAAACGAGATCCTTCTCTTTGACCTGCACGGGAGGACCATCGCGAAGAATGGTGGCGAGGGATTTGAAAGCGACCTGGACGACTTCTGACTCTGTATTCCCCGCATGCTGGATAATGTCGAGTACTTGCTGTACGAAAACAGGAATGGACTTGTCAAGAGCCTTGAGAGGACATTTGGACAGCCCTGCGGCTGCTCTCAATCCAAGCAGCAGAACTGGAGCACTTATGGAATAAAGACTATTTCCGACGACGACGACCATGGCGTCCAACCGTGCCATCACGGCGGAGTCATGAAAATCAAAGCGATTCCGTCGTAATGCTGTCTGGAAGAGGTCGAGACCAAATGCCACAAAACTGTGGGATGTTAGGGAAGTAGACTCGACGAAGGAAACAAAGGGCGAACCGGAAAGAGTTGTTGGCGTAGTGATCGACTTTGACAGCCTCTTGACGCTTAACTTGTACAATGGCATCTGCCTTAGCAGCAGGCTTCCGTCGAGAAGGAGCCTGCTTGAGGAAGCGAGCGTCCTGGCTGATCAACGTATGGCACAAAACTAAGAGCTCCGTAGGGACGAGATGTTTGTTGCTGTTCAAACCATTGGCAATGCGCTTGAGAACTTCCTCGACCAGAAGCATGACTCTCATGGACTCAGTTTCGTGCATAATAGACCGGAGTGGGAGGAGAAGACTACTAATCTTGGGCGGGGTGATGAATTTCGCCATGATTGCGAACGAGTCGAGTCCTTTGGAAGAGGACGACCGGACCTCTCGCATCTTTGTCTTGAAATCCTCCGCTTGGACATCCTTGCCAGATTCTCCGAAGATGACCTCTGCAGAAACGAAAGCCACGTCGTTGACACAGTCGTCAAGAGTTTCAAACAATTCCGCATGATCGCCAGTGGTCACATGAACTAATAAACCGTGGACAACATACGCAAGCACATGCAGTTGTGGACCACGGAGAAGTGCTGCACGGAGCTCTCGGAGGATGATAGGGAGATATGATGGTCCCAGGGTGACAGCTATCCTGTTAAGAGCATCCCGCGTAAGGTCCCTCGTCTCTTGGGACTTGCTACGTAGGATTTGGCTCAGAATGGTGATCAATCGGGTGATCTGAGCGTCCCGTATGGCGACCGGAAGATGTTTCGCCACGGTGACGATACCGATTGAAATAGGAATACGTGTATTGTCGTCGGTGTCCACATCATGCTTCTCCAGGTGATTTAAGAGGTTTGGCAAGAGTCGGAGATTCACAGCGTCTGCAATCCGAGCTGTTTGTTGCGACCTTGGGTTCTTGGTTGTAAGACAAGGCAATTCACTTTCAACGGCAGCATCTGCGTCAACATCATCCTCATCCTCAGCATTGCCTTTCGCCGCGTCGTTCTCGACGATTTCCTCCATCGGAAAATGGAAGTTGTCCAATAGAGCCACAAGAGCGCGGACATAAACTCGTTCCGACTCATCCTTGGCTCTCGATAGCTTCAGGTACTTCTGCACTAAAGCATAGTAGGCGCCCCATCCAAGATGTCTCGCCATGCGACCCGTAGCCAAAACGGCATCGTTCACAAGGTGATGATCTACTGTGGTAGTGCTCACGATGTAGTTCCCCACGAGGGGAACGAAAATCTCGGCGAGGGTATTGCTGCGTAAATGGCCTTCGTCGCAATAATCCGCAAGTCGCCGAAGAGCTCTTGAACGTCTGTGTATCTGTATATGGAGGATGTTATTGAAGAAATTAGCTTCTTCATCGCCATCGGCGAGGAGGACCTTCATCTCTTGCAAGGAATCGAGATTGTTACATTTCTCGACAGCGTAGGCAACCACGCTCAAGACCTCCGCGCGAACTAGTTCATTTTTCGACCGTAACCCGTTCTTGAGGCCTGGATAAAGCACCCGAAGGAAAGTGGCTTCATAATCGGAGGAAGGTTGAGAAGCGACCAGGTCGATGAAGTGGCGCATGGCGAACGACGCGTTGTTTCTGACCGCCAGCTCGGCAGCATCTTGAATGAAGTGCAACATGTTATACAAGATTGGAAGCCAATCCTGACTCGACAGTGACTTGTATTCTGTCTCGTTGAGCATCACGAACGCTGCGAGTCGAATATCGAAGTCGGGCTCATCCATCCGCTTTGAAGAGTAAGCATTGAGAGACGTTATCAACTGGGATAAGGTTTGAAGAGAGGTATCGAAGGCGGACAATCGCTGAAATGCAGATACAAGGCTGAGCCTGGCTGGACGTGAACGAAGTGATTGGAACAGCTGCGATAGAAGCCCATAAGTAGATTGATAAACCTCCGAGGATCGATCACGTAAGTTCGAGATCAATGGCATGAGGTTGGCAATGATCTTTAGGAGATCGACTTTGACCTTCTCCGGCACGAATTTGGCAGGTCTTCGAAGCAGGGGAGCAAACAAGCCGAGCAAGGTGGACGCCTGGGCGGAATCTGTAGAATATTGTGCGATCTCTGACAGGATATTAATCTGACGTTGAACCAGTGGTGACGCAACAGCCGAGATGGTCTTCACACGATGGGCCATGATGGACATATTGGAGAGAAGGAGAGAAACATAAGGCTTGACAACGGTATTTCGGATGTCGTCATTGACGGTAGAGAAGGCTAGGAGGCGGTCGATGATGTCGAAAATGCAGATGATGACTGCGGGCTTTACGCTAGGCGCTACAAGACACTGGTAGATCTGTGGCAGCACGTGCGCATCGTATTCGACAAGGAACTTGACGTAGTCATCTTCTGAACTCCAGCACGAGAAGAGCTCCAACAGTGCCGAAGGTGCCTGTGTGTTCTCCTTGTCGAGGAGAGAAAGACGAGGCGATATGATGGAAGTGAAGGCGGCCTGCATGTAAGGATTGAAGTCGAATTTAATGGGGGAGCGGAAAAAGTCCGCGAATCGTTTCAGACCAAGCTGTCGTATTGATCGGAGTATTTTGGATGAGCCAGGCACATTGTCGTCAACCTCGTCTGCTGCCTCTTCACTCTCCACTGCTTCATCCTGATTTTCTTCACGTACCAGAGCGTCGATCCGGTTCTGCGCGCTACTAATCATATCGACTGTCGTTCCTAGGAGCGAAGGCCAATACCGCACAAGTTTAGGGCCGAGATTCTTCAAAACATCCCCAAGCAATGTCAGGAAACCTATTTGTTGCTTGTCCGAGACACCCGGATCGACAGCCGTCGAAATAAAAGGCCGTTCTTGGCGTGCATCACAGCTCGAGCCCAACGGATGCAGCATTAGGTCCACCAACAAACTCAATTCCGCTTCTGTACATCCTCCGAGCGCACTCAGGACAGCGGCTCTACGATCTGCACCACGGGAACGACCCTTCTTCTCGAGCATCATCCCGAACAGCAACCGGACAACAACTTCTACGAATGCACTCCTGTCCTGTGGATTGATGAGGCTGAAGTCCAGAGATGTCAATTCATCCCGCCAACGTGTATCGTCGAGGAGTATCTGGAGTTTATCCTCATGCGGTGACAGATGAGGTGATTTATAGGTGAAAATGCATGTAAGGGAAACAGTTTGGAGCGCACGATCTGGATGTGACAACAGAGATATGTAGAGTGTTCGAAGTGAGTCGGTTGAGTACAGAGCCTTAGGATTGCTGAACTTCGAGAAAAGATTCAGCCATGCTGTCAGCTTCTGCTTCGGCAGTTTTGAGTGTGCATCAGGGCCGGCGAGCGCCAGGAAATGAGGGACGAGCTCGCGATTGTGCTTTTCAACCAGCGAGGCGCATTCCCCGAGGGTAAAGAGAAGCTGCGACTCGTACGAGTGCAAATCGAGACGTTCATTGGAACTCTGTGCCTACATATATTCTCGTCAACAAAACCCTCCTGAGAAGATCATCGCACTCTTTAGACTCACCTTAATCAACCTAGACTGGGCGTATCGGTCATCCAACCATTTGACTATCACGCTCCGGAATTTATGAGCAGATGGATCCCTCCACGACCGTTCCTCCTCCCATGGATCGTTTTCATTGTCAGAATTATCTCGACCATGCTCCATCCAGAGAGGGGAGCCAGTCAGATCTTGATCCTCTCCTAGAGCTTGCACTTCGTGGAACAAGAGCGTCCATACAGGTTCACCGAATCTTTCCGAAAGCGATGATAAAGCACCAGCAGCAGGCGACCATAATGGACGTAAATTGACCTTCAGTTGCGCTATAATATCGTTAGCCAGGTATGTAACCAGCAACACACAGAACTAACCTATCAGCCAACGAATAGAAAGATCAGCACCAGTCTCATCGCCGTCATGGATAACCTGCCCAACTCGTCCAATCCGCAAAACTCGTTCTCTGACTCCTTGCACATCTAGGGACACCTCTTCGCCTTGTAAACATCGCCGTATTACACCTTGCGCTCCTGGGGGAGATCGGACTATATTTGATCCAAGCAGACGCAAAGTCGCCAGTCTCAACGGCCGCGAATGTGACAGCAGAGATGTTTGCAACGCAGGATAAATATCCTCCAGAGGAATCGATACGTTGTTCGAAGGACTGTCGGATATTAATGAGAGCTGTTTGGGGTTTGGGAAACAAACGGCTTACGTACCTTGCTTGAGATAGACCGACCATACCACCAATCACCTCGTGGGACCACCCCCATTTCTCTACACCTCGACGTATCCATGCTTCTAGATCAACTCGGTCATTCCATTCTGTAGAATCCCGCTTCATCAGAGCCTGTAAACATTCGCCCAGCACCCAAGCCGAGTTGACGGGGGTTTCTTGATAGTCAGCGACGGAATCACCAGCCGCTACAAAGGTGCGATCGATGATCTCGACGAGAACTGGTGATATGGCGGAGGAGAGCAAACTAGAAAGCGTCAGTATATTGTTCAGCTCTGCGGCCTTCATGAATCGTCAGGTCACTGTATTTGAACCAAAGAACAACACGAACTGCTTCGCTTCCAGCCCCTCTATCCCAGTTTTTCAACCTGCTTAATGTCCACTTTTCAATCTTATCCCGCCATACCAGATCTGTCTCAGTAGCTGCCAATTTTTTCGCTCTCTTCAGTGAGGCCAGAAACTCCAAGACTTTTCCTGGGTCTAACTCCATCACGCCTTGCGAAGCGGTATTTTTAAGCACCAATGGCATCGCCACAAGTCTCCATCCGCCCCATCCCAATTCTGCTAAAGACCCATTCAGTCTCAGGGTGAAATGCAAAATAGCGGCATCTTTGAAGTCGATCGACGTTGTCCATGATCGTTGCAGGAATTTGAGACCTGGACCGAGCCACAGCGGCATTTCCGCTGCTGTGAATATTGCTGTGTTGAATTTGAGGAGGGCCTCGTGTAAAGCTGGCACAATGGCGATAGATTGTAGTTCAGCAAACAGAAGAGAAAGTTGTGACTCTAGTGAGGCACGTCAGTATGACACGTTGCAGAACACAACCTAATACACTTACGCGTAAGTCGCGAGCCTCGACGGACTGCGCTAGGGACTGCGATTATCTCAAGTGCGCGTCGTAGACGTTCGAGGTCCACAGGAGATGCAAAGTCAGTAGACCTGGCGATCGACACAAACTGTCGAACTAGAAGATCGCCAAGGGGAGAGAATTGGTCGGCATTCTTGACATGATGAATCAAGGCAGTAAGAACGCGTCGGATTAGCGTGTACGTCGTCTCGGGAGCTTCGGTCGTGAGGTGATATGCCAGCAGTGGCGTGATTATAGAGGCAGTTGCAGTGTGAAGTGTTTGGGATACGGACTAGGAAATTATGAGCAAGTCCATTTCGCCATTTTGACTTGGGAACGCACCTTGCAAGCGAAGACAAACACCCAGGCTGACGCATCCTCTATACCTTCAGTGCTCTCAGCGAGAAGTGTAACTGCCTTCTCCCGGGCGGCCGTCTTCAAACGCCGCAGAATTGATCCCCAAACCTCCGCCATTGCTCTCTGCACCTCAGATAAACACCTCGGTAAGGCTAATCGTACAGCTGCCCACGTCTGTTCGAGAAGCTCTATATGGATGGATGGTACCAGGAGATATTTGAAGAGCGAAGAGAAAGTCTCCAGTAGGGCGGTCAGAGCAGGGGCGGTGATCGAGCGCGGAAGAAGGTTGAGAAGGCGACCAAGAATGGCTGGATACAGAGGAGACAATGTCGTTCGAAGGTCGTGTGCCATTTTTTGCAAAAGACTGGTAACAAAACATAAGAAATGAGTAGTAGGATCCAAGGGTATCACGGTTAACGCACTCGAGTAACGCCCTCAAGCCTTCGTCATCCGACGACTCCATTGCTCCTTCCCAAAGCTCTATTATTTCGCGCCAGTTGTGCAGTAGCAGCGGCATGGAAGCGGACAACGGATCCGCTTTATTGGCGAAATTGATGAAGCCTGGTGCCAAATTGAGCTGTCTCCAGTGGTCAAGGGCTTGATGGAAATGAGAATCATTTTCCTGTGAGTGGCGTTAGCAGTCTCTTCCTCTATATAACCTCTGGGACGTGCTGTAATCTCATGGTCGAGAGGTGCCTGATTATGCGCCGCAGTAAGATGAACCTCCTTCAAGCTTTGGCTGTAGGATTGATGCTGCGGTGACATCACAGTGTTTAGACAATGACTTGGCTCAGGATTGGGAAAAAAGGCACCTTAAATCGCTTCACCCTTGGGTAATCGTCGTTGTCATCCATGGTCGAAAAGAAAGTCGGGATCCTTCTTGATTTGAAGGCAAATTCAGTGGTCCTATTCGCAGCTCCAGTACAGATCGTACGATTCGGAGCGTAAAAGCTGAAAGTCCAGAGAGGAAAAAGGAACGACGCGCGGAATCCGGTTCCAAGTTGAAGTTCAAAAAAAGTGGGAGGCGGTTGTTTGGTTGTAATCCCGTTAGTCAACAGATCGCCGCACAACCCGATCTGGATCTTGGTCACTCCGATACCGAACCTCCATCATCGGGCTCGCCGGAGGAACCGGCGAGCGACATAGTTGCTGATACCAGTCAACTTACGTTTACATACCGTGTCTCACTCGAAGCCTAAGTTATCGATGTCTAAGTACGATAACATCTTGGACCGACTTGCTTCAAAACATCCCTGGTCTCCGCAGAACGAAGCTGTAAGTGATCTTCGCTCAACAGGATCGCGTGCCTGACGGACAATTTAAGGCCCTGCTCGAGCCTTTTACTTATATAACCTCCAATCCTGGAAAGGAAATTCGCGGGCAGCTCATCGATGCTTTCAATCGCTGGCTCGATGTACCCAAAGAAAAGCTAGAGGTAATTACACGGCTGGTAAACATGTTGCACTCGGCGAGTCTTCTGTAAGTTCCTGACCTGTGGTCTGCGCAATTGCTCAGAATGTGATGCAGAGTCGATGATATCGAAGATGATTCCCAGCTGAGGAGGGGACAACCAGGTAAGTGGTTCATTGGTTTCTTTCGTCATGTACTTGTCTGAACACTGTTTGCTTTTTGATAGTCGCACACAAAATCTACGGCATTCCTCAAACTATCAACACAGCCAACTACGTTTTTTTCCTTGCCTTTCAAGAACTTTTCGCTCTTCGAGGTCAAGACGCGGGGACATCCGACCTCGATGCCATTGTCACTGGTACGCCAACATCTATTTCACGGTGAAACTTTTCCCGAATACAAACAGAGGAACTTCTTTCGCTCCACCGTGGACAGGGTCTTGAGATTTTATGGCGAGACTCTCTAACATGTCCATCCGAAGAGGAATATATATCCATGGTGAACAATAGTAATTATACTACTAAGCAGCCTTACTTTATCCTCCGATTAACCCGGTTTTTCACTAGAAACTGGTGGACTTCTACGAATAGGTATCAAATTGATGATGGCGTGCGCGAGGACCAATAATGACATGTATTGCACTGCTCTTTGGCTTTCACGACTTGCTGCTAATTCTTGGTGTTAGTGATTACGTCCCACTTGTGAACCTGATCGGGGTCTACTTCCAAATCCGCGATGATCTCATGAACCTTCAGAGCACGGAGGTGCACTCACGACCCTCGTCGTCTTTTTTTACACTAATTCTGATTCAATCCAAAGTATACGAAGAACAAGGGATTCGCAGAAGACCTCACTGAAGGAAAATTCTCCTTCCCAGTTGTCCATGGTATCCACGCAGACACAACGAACCGACAAATCCTCAGTACGTGACGAGCAAATCTTTCCGGACAACCAGTAATAGCCAATCATCACCACAGATGTCCTTCAGAAGCGGCCATCGACTCCAACGCTCAAAATTCATGCAATAAACTATCTCAAGGACCACACCAAGTCGTTTGAATATACACAGTCCGTTCTCGATAACCTTGAGGCGCAAACGAGGCAGGAAATCGCCAGGCTTGGCGGGAACAAGGCATTAGAGAGAATCATGGATGTGTTACATGTCGATTCTCCGAAGGAAGTTTGAGCAGGTGGAAGTGGGATACTAAAGTGTGTTGCAACTCGTTTGTACGGAGATTGGATAGTTGTGGGGTCAGTATAAGAGGAAGTTTAGATGGGTTCTCCCACAGCGAATGGCTGCCAGGGCTCCACATCTCGATTAATAAAACCTGCAGAAACACTCTAGTTTCACACCGCCTGAGCTGGCAGAGGTAAATCTATCGTAATCGTCCCCTTATAACAGTATGTGTATACTACTGTCTTCAAGCATCTAAATATGTCAGACATCTCCAATATTTTTTTTTCCAGCTCAGAACATAGAAATTCTACGATTGTCCATCATTAAACGTCCATGCGAGTCCATTCACGAAGGCCCTCCACTGCGTCATCTGTTATGCATCGGCTGTTCCATGCTGTCTCGACCTGTTCATAAACCCTTACAGGATTGCAGCCAACAGTCCTCCCAGAACGGCAACGAAAGTCCCACCCTGGCCAGCGGTCATCAACGAAGCGGCATTCTCCGTCGAGAGGGCCGACGTTGTGTCAGTGTCTAAAGAAGTCGCGGTAGGAGACAAAGTGGGGGTAGAGGTCGGGTTGCTCGTCGGGCTGGTAATTGGCGCCGTGGTGGTATCAGTGATGTCACTAATGCTGATTGTGTCCGTCTCTGATGTCGTATCCGTCTCTGATGTCGTGTCAGTCGCAGAAGGGACATCGGTAAAGGATGTATCTGTGACAGTGAGAGTATCCGTCGGGTCACTATTCATATCGGTTGCAATACATTAGTTGAGGATTAAGCAAACGATTCTGTATCACAACGTACGAGATTATGGTACTCTCGTCGCCAGGCACACTGGTGGGTTGGATCGTGAAAGAGCCCGTGGCAGTTTCGGATGACTCGAACTGGGCTTGGACACCAATGGTGAGCATCAATAGAGTCGCCGCGCCGGAAAGAATGGAAAACTTCATGTCGATTTTATGTATTGGGCCGGGGAAATGGAGGGGGTGGGCGAATCTATATTGCTTTACCGACGGAAAGGAGGGTATATATACTGCATTCCAGGTGGAGCATACTTAAGACACGTGGGAAGGCGCAGCATGATTGATTGCTGCGGAGAACGAGTGGCGTCAACGAGGCCACGCTAGCCCGCTGCGAAGGTGGAGTTACTCTGCGCTTCTGTAATACACGTCTGCGGCGTTTTGGCAATGGTCCGAACAGTGGTGTGGATACTTTGCTGATATGTACTCTGCAACTATATCAACGAGGGCTGAAGCAAGGTTGGAGCATGATGAATCCACATACCATATCCGCACTCGTAGAAATATCAGAGCCTAGAAGTTCTTGCCGTTAGCATGGATCCATGAAGTAATTTACGCCACGCCCAGGGCCCTTGTTTGAAACCTCGTCGAGACGTGACGTCTGCATTGCTCAACCGCGTGCGAACTAAGTATCTTGCGTCATACTCGAACAAGAAGAAGCAATTATGAGATAGACAGCTACCAAGACAATCGATAAACATCCTTATAGTGCATACCGGCCCCCGTACAATGAAAGCCTTCTTGTCCGGCTCCGGTTTTAAGTTCAACGTTTCGATATGTAACATGTACAGCTGTACAAAAGTGAAAGTGGGGTATGTATGACCAAGTCGTCGGCTAACGTGACAAGTACATCGCGTGGGGCCGTGGGAAGATGAAGTTGGCGTTGGGCGGTCCGGGTTTAGGGCCGCTTTGTTTCTTTTCATCCTTCTGGCTCTCTGACAGGAGCTCTCAAATGCTCAGAAAAGTCAACACTCTGCATGCTTTGAACTAGTAAAATCTATGCAGCCATAACCCCCCTTTCTCGCATTCTGAAAGTGTTCAGGCTGAACACTTTGAACAAGCTTGGGCCTTTGGACACTCAAAACACGCTACAGGAATGATATTGCGTGATATGGACATCTTTGCGTATCGAGTCTCTCTCTACAAAGTTACCTGCTCATCAATAATTTACCGTGCGGGGGGAGGTGAACCTTACTCCCTTCCTGAAGAGCGCCTGCTTGTCAGAATCACCATCTTGAATGTGACTTCCAGTTGGCACCTGGGCGCCTATGCAACGCCTCGTTTTTGTGGTAGTGTGACAGATGTTTGATTCGACGTCTGCAGATTCTGAATAGGATCCTCATGCGATTGTCATGGTACGCTTTCCCTCGACTTTTTGCTCCTCTTTCTCTATTGAAACAGGCCCTTGTTACTTGTATTGAAAAGAATTTACCCACTCTGTCCTTACTGCCACTTGTGGGCGCGATGCAGCCCGAGAGAAGAACAGACGCTGGCTGTGACTCAAGTTCGAAGTGTGCCCTTCCAGCAATGGTCTTACGTTAACCCAAACTGGAAGGAGCAACACGTTGAGTGCAGGTGTATAAAGCCATAGAAGACCGTCCGTTTTTTCAAGCCATTGCTTTCCTCCCACCACCACCGCAGTCCTCTTCCTCGTCTCCCGCAAGATCTAAGCGACGATGAGCTCAAATGATGATGATGGCAAACCAGCCGGCACTTCGAATCCAGAGAATGATGGGGTTGGCCTTTCTGATCCCTCGCTATCCCAGGAGATCCGTCGCATGCTTGACCTGGTGAACCGCCTGCATAGTACCGGGTGAGTAAACGGCCGCCCATGAAGATGACTGACTTCCAGCTTACCATTTCCGAGTCCAGCGTCCACATCGACATCGACCTACCCCGCATCGCCGTTATTGGATCCCAGAGCGCCGGGAAATCCTCTTTGATTGAAGCTATTTCTGGTATCACCTTACCGCGTGCGGCGGGGACATGTACCCGGTTTGTGGCGCATTCCTATACATGCTGATCGACTTTCTTGACACTCCTTCGCACAAGGTGCCCCACCGAATGCCGGCTCGCCCGATCCACTGATCCATGGATATGCAAAGTCTCTCTATCCATACTCGAGGATGGCAAACAACGTAACGAGCAATTCGGGGACGTCATCACTCAGAAAGCCGACGTCGAGGAGCGCATCAGAAGAGCTCAGCGCGCTATCCTTAATCCAGGCATCAGAAGATCCAAGGGTGCGAAATACTTCTTGACGGGCGACGACGACGCTTCCGAACAGCTCGAGCTCAGCTTCTCTAGCGATTTTGTTTCTCTGCAAATTAGCGGGCCCGACGTCGCTGACCTCTCTTTCTGTGACTTGCCTGGTAAGTTCAATCTCTCATGATTCCCGGGGCAAATAAATTACGGTGCTGCAGGATTAATCGCTGGCGTGGGCATGAGCGGGAATACGAGCGATATCGACCTTGTTAAGAACCTAGTTGCGACATATATAAAGAAACCAAGCTGCATCATCCTGCTGACTGTCGCCTGTGAAAGTGAGACCTTGTTGTATAATTTTAATACAATGACCGATAAATACCTTTTAGCCGACTTCCAAAATCAGGGAGCTCAAGAAATGGCAAAAGCCTACGACCCCGACGGGAAACGCACAATTGGTATGCTGATTTTTCATATTAACGCTTTACGACTTCTCATGTTTTTATGTAGGTGTCCTTACGAAGCCCGACCGCATTCCCACCGGCGA
>JABCKG010000084.1:0-36685 GCA_018851835.1 Hypsizygus ulmarius | reverse complement strand
GCCATTGCCGCTGTGATGGTTTAGGTCTCACGGATTAGTGTACCTGTGTGCCATTCATCGGAGGGGAATACCAAAGTTATGCATGAATGATGAACATGGTTCGGGTGCAGGCCGATATAACACAATGTCATCTCACACACCGATGGCACAGGAACTGAGAGGGAAAAACAATGTTGTATGGAACATCTCAAAAATAATTACAGATACCTGGCAGTATCAGTGGTATTGCCCCATCCGTGAAGAAGACTTGGAGGATGCTTGGTTGTCATCAAATTATGAAATGACAATGCATTATGCATAAAGCATCATACTCTATAGATGCCTGAGAGTGCCACAAACATGATGTGAATAAGGAAAGTGTCATGAATACTTAGTGGCCTTCACGGAGATAAGCCCCGGATGTCAGTACCAGAGCTGCAGAGCATGGAGTGTGGGTGCACCAGTAACGTCAGCATCGATAAGATGTGAGAC
Source organism: Hypsizygus ulmarius (assembly GCA_018851835.1). Taxonomy (NCBI): domain Eukaryota; kingdom Fungi; phylum Basidiomycota; class Agaricomycetes; order Agaricales; family Lyophyllaceae; genus Hypsizygus; species Hypsizygus ulmarius. The sequence goes on along the minus strand of JABCKG010000084.1, from coordinate 36,214 downwards.
AATTGCTTGGGACGTCTCAGATGGTGACTAAAGAGCTGACACCTGTGACCAAATGGGGAGGACAGCACAAGGGCAGGAGAGTGCGGGAGACACTCCTGCTCAGAATGTACAATATGATTGTACACTACATCCCATATGAAGACTATGGGGAAGGCGAGAAAGTTCCTGCACACTGCGCAGGATGTGCCCGGTATATGATATCCCCATAGCAAGGCTACCAAGGGAGGAGAGCATTCTATATCATCCCCGATGCTATGGGGGAAGGAGAGCATTATAGATTATCCCCGTAGAGAGGCTATGGGGGAAAGAGAGCATTATAGATCATCTCCATAGCGAGGCTATGAGGGAAGGAGAGCATTATAGATCATCCCCGTAGAGAGGCTATGGGGGAAAGAGAGCATTCGTGGCATACTACAGACCAGGTGACGTTATATACAATTCCGTCATCGAGAGGCGCAAAATGGACGAATCCTGCCTGGGACACCCTGACATTGAACGTGGCATCAGCGATGAAGAAGTCAACAACTGGCACAGTAATGTTCTTTTTGCCAGAGGCGATGAGCAGTTCCTTGGAACAAAGCAGATTGTTATTTGGGTTCATTGTAGCACCAGGGAACATGTTGAAGAATGTGCTGGACACAGAGGCTATGGCCTGGCTGCTGCTATTTATGAACCCACATGCGCCGAGGCCAGGAGTGAAGAAGAACAGCATGCCGGTGTGGTTCTGCACTTGTGCGGCGGCTGGGACAAGAAAAAGGGACACAATCACCATAAGGTGCAAGACGCTCAAATTCATTGCGAGTCAGAAAAAGGAAGAAGAGCGCCCATATGGGTTCCATGGTTCCCTTCATTCATCAAACTTGAAGCTGCAACATCTCCAGTCTAAGGACAAACCATCATCGGATGAGCAGATGTTTCTTGATTTTAGTTCCTCATGTGGAATTGTTTATAGCCATGGGCCATGAAACGGAGAGCATCTAGCTTGGTTCTCGTGCGATGGAACTATGAATCCGTTAATTGTTAGTGTGCCATGCAAAATAATGCTGGATACAGTGACCAAAGGACTCAATTCAAGTACACAATAACGCTCAACAGTAAAAGCAAATACACGGATTCTAGTGGAGTGGGACGCGTCGGGGAAACTGATCATTGAAGACGTTCTGAGAGTAGATTCAAGTGCTGGTTGACCCGAATGATGACAGAAAGCAAGAAGAAGCCCATCCAGATGAGCCAATGCGAGCTCTTTCGCAGGTATTTCAAATTAGTGTAGTCTATTGAGGAAAAGCCTGCAGAGCTCGGTCTCGACATCTATGAGTTTCTCGTGACCAGGGGGCAGCACCTGCTGAAATCCGAGAACATGTCCATTGGGGTCTATTTGGCTTTGCCTTTGGAATGTTGATGGCCATGATCAGCATCGCGATCGCTGTTCGCTTGCGAGCACATCGCGTTCTCAGCGCAAGTTCAATCTCGCGATATTCTTGTCTTATTAATGCATATGATTGAATGACTTATCTATGTTATGATACACATTTGCTATTATGAGTTCTTACAAGGAGAAATGTAGTTGTTGAATACACTATATGAGATCATGTAACGGTGTCAACCTGGCAAGAAAGAAATGGGACACGAGCCAAGATGAACATTGATTGACATGAACCAGGCCCCGGGAAGCTCCCCCAAGGGTCTGTCGGGAAAATAACATATTTTAGAGCCCCAAAATGGCCATTTCTCTGTCCGAAAATAACGTATTTCAGAGCCCGGAGGGGGCGAAAATTTGAAATCACTGTCTGAAGATACCGTATTTTAGGCCCGGATGGATATTTTTCGCTGGTCCTCACTGGTCCTAGTTTGGTGGAGGGATGAAGGAGGGGTCAAAAGTTTTATTGCACGAACTGATGCTCTGTTACCGATTTCAATGACATTTTGAGCATTTTTTTGACTTTTTGGCGTGTTTCTGGCGCATCTTTGGGCACGTGGGTGCATCACGTGATTAATTACATGTGAGATCCTTGTCAGAAATAACATATTTGAGGCTCAAAATATACCGTATTTGAGGCCCATTTTTGGGTGATTTTTTCGACAGACCTATGGGGGAGCTTCCCGGGGCCTCATGAACCTCGACAAACTGTACTGGTTAGTACTGAGATGATGACTCCATGACCTGTTTTGGTCAGGGAGCATGAGGCATGTCAATCCCACAAGGAGCCACTAGACGTCTTCCTCATCAGACTACACTAATTTGAAATACCCACGAAAGAGCTCGCGGAAAGCTCATGTAAAAAAGAGGAATCTTTACATAAACTTCAGGACTCGTAACATGTTCGCAAGGAACAGATGATGCCTGAATAGAAAGAATGTCGAGAGCGAGGGCATAGAAGGTAGGATAGACTCGCTTCACAGACTAGGGTGTTGGTTTAGTTGTTAATACAAGCCTATGGACTGAAAATAACAATCGTACCTGCCAAAAGCGAAGAATATCGAAATCCTCCAACTCCTCCTTCTCAATGATCCCAGCAGTGATATATCGGCTCCATTCCTCATTTACAGCCTTCTCATCCTCCACATGCTGAGCAGCTGCTCTATCCTCAGGTGACATCAATAGAGATGAATCAGATGATTCTGCTACCATCAGATTATGTGTCACTGTTGGTGGGATTGACTCACTGGAGAGCTCACGCTCAAGCGCATCGAGATGGAGAACACCTGATTGTTGTGCATGAGCTGCGCATGAAGCTGTCGGAGCCTTGATAGTGGTGCGTCCAACTGGCAGTAGCAGAGTCGATGTCAGAGAAAGTCGTGAGGCCTAGTGGTATTCAAGCAACTAGAACAGAATCTTTGATTGGTATGTTCTGAGGCAGTACTTTACAAAACTCACCGCAGAAAGTGACCACTCTTTTGCTGCTGCACTCTTCGGGAGTCCAGTTTTTCTCGAGCCATTGGTATTTAACAGTAAGATTAATGATCATGGAAAGTGCATAAACACGGGTGGTCCACGTGAGGCTGAGGTACTTGTTCAGCTTGTTGATGGCAGCCTGGATAGCGGAGGTGATCTTAGAGAGTTTGCGCTTGAGGAGTTTGAAAAGAAAAAGGAGTCGTTCATATGCTGGCAGGACAATGGGCAAGGTTGGGGTCTTCTTAGCTGATACAAGCTCTTGAACAGCATGCGGGACCAAAAGAAACTGGCAAATATGGCTGAGTATTTCGAGTTGGAGAGGTGACAGGGCAAGGTGGTGGATGGACTCATTTTTGGGTTTGTTGAGGAATACTTCGATAGCCTAAATAGGAGTGAGAACAGTGATGGCAAATTCAAAGAGTGTGGTCTTACCAGATAGAGGAAAAGAATATGGTCAATCATGAGATATGTAGATGACCACCAAATTTCCATCTTGCAGAGAAGTGTGAGGAGTGGGAGATCATCTATACCAGGCTCACCCCACAGCCCAGCTGCATTCCCCTCGGTAATCACCTTCTCAAAAGCCTCGTGCCGCTGTCCCGAAGCTCAGCAAGCTGTGACAAGACATCACACAGCTCCAACGACATCATCATGAAGGACTTGGTGATACTCATCATTTGGATCCAAGTTGAGTTGTGCATTGGGGTCATCATCATCATCATCATCGTCGCTGTCTGAATCATCGAATGCTGACTCGAACATATTTGTTAGTTGCTTGAGGCCAGCTTTGATGCACAAATTGATGATGTGGGGAAAGCATCTAGGGAACTTATGATCAGCTGTATAATTATGAGCTTATAAAGATGAGATAGGCATTACCAAATCTGATTACATTCCTTATCAAACACAATACCTTCCACAGCGAGGAGATCAGCGACGTGTTCCATCATTGACTCACAATTTGATGCATTGTCAAGAGTGACCATGCCCACCTGTATCAATAAGAATCATATTAATATGTCAAATGAGAGGGATAAAGGTATACTTACCCTTTTAACACACCCAACTCCTTCAGAATTGTCACAAAGACCTTGGCCAAATTTCTCCCATCATGCGAGCCAGAGACATGACAAAATGCAACAAGTCTTGATGCGGTAATCAGCCGGCCATCAGGTGCTGTGGAGATAAAGTGGGCAGTAATCGCCATGTAGCTCTTCAGTGTATGGCTTGACCATAAGTCACTGGTGAACGAGATTTGGCTGAGGGAGTTCTAGATATGGAAGTTACTTATGTATTGAATTAATATAGAAAGGCAGATGACACGTACCTGCAGTTCATCTGTCATCTTCTTGTACTCGGCTTGAAACTGGGCCATGATCATTTGCATTAATTTTGTGCGGTGAGGAAGGTCCTTCTCTGAAAGCTCTGTGCCCAGATAAAGGAGTAGGTCATGAAGTTCTTGGCAGTCAATAACATTTATAGCCTATGCAGAAAGGGCAAGTCAGATCATGATTATAACGAAATTTAGAAATCATACCTGATCATCGACAGCAAACCAATGTAATAGACATTTGTAAAAGCCTTCGAGAGTGAATGTCTCATGCTCATGGCAGGGTTGTGAACCGGCACAACCAGTAAGCCTGTCGACAGTCTCCCATCCCTTGAGCTTGTTCAGGATGACAACCTCACAGTAGAGTTTCACGTGCTTTACCACAAGGTGGGACCGGATGAGGTCACTTTGACTGTGTGTATTTTTCCAAACCTTCCATTGATCACTGAAGCACATCAGAAATAATAGTGCTTCCGATTAGAACAGATACTTACATGCAAAACCAGCACTCAACCCAAGGCATGGTTGGGCGCTCCTTGTTGAAGATCATTTCTTCTGTTGGAGGCGTCGAAGGGGCTTCGTTGGTGGATAGGCCACAGACGCAGTACCAGACATCTGTTGCAATAGTTGTTGATCTTTTGTCCTTCAACACAAGGGACCCATATCTCTGAGTAGTGTGTACAAATGCTGGGTGGTCTGCAGTGGAATCTGCGGCATGATTGGTGCTTGTCGCTGGTGGCATAGGCCCAATCCCATGGACGGCAGGTTCTGCTTCAGTGTGTATACATTTGCTAGGTCTTGGTGCTGTATTCGTGGTGTGTTTCCATTTTGTCTGGGATGATGCCGATGTCAATGAAGTGGGTTCAGATACTGCATTGATAAAAGTCCCCATCGCATCACTGAGAATCATGCGAGGTGCAGAGTTCCGAGAGATCTGGCCAGTGAACGAGTCCTGAAATGAGTGTTGGTACTGATTTTGAGACTCAAATTGAGGCATTTGCATGGAGAAGGAGATCATTGAGGTTCTGTGGCTCCATTGTGGTAGTGGGGTGTATGCAGAGGTATGAAAGCTGGGGTGAGAGGCAGGTGAAGGTGAGTACTGCCAAGTAGCATAGCGAAAGTCAGAAAGCCCATGTCATGGAGCTGGTGTGGCTGGGGTATTTGGCAGCAGTTGATGTTCAGGGTTTTGGGGGTATGATTCACCTTCACCTGCAGGGCAATGGCAGGAGAATGAGGATACATACATGAAAATGGTTCTCTGACCATTCTTGCGGCCATTTGAGCTCTTAAAATACTCAAAAACATGGAGGAATTATTGAAGTTATTGCATTGTGAAACGGGGTTGATATGGTGGGCCTAGCAACATATTGCTCCCAGAAACACAGCGATGACAAGGAGACATGACCATGAAGTTATCTGGATAGTGCTATGAGGCTACAAGTCTCGCAAAGTGAGGGAAAAGCGTGAAGTCATCTATGATCATGGAATTGCTGAATGAGACGTGGACAGGTGATCTCACATGATAAGATACTGACGTGTTGATATTGTTTGGTGAGTGACTTTAAAGGCACATCAATGCGCTTTAAAGTTCCGAATATGGGCATAATGCACTTTAAAGGGACTTTACTGCTTCAAGCCTTTGGCTTTGCAGCAACACTACTTATCTTACTTCTAGAATAGTGAACAGCACCAACTTGTGCCTGTACGATCACCATTTTCAATGCCGGAGAAGCATGGGAGCAACATCGGCATCGCCTGAATCATGGTTCAGGCAGCGCGTGTTACTCAATCTTGCTCCTTGTTGCTATCCTCGCCATCTACCACGCAATGCTGGAAGCCGTACTGATGTGGAAACCAGACAAGTAAGTTCTTGTGTCCATTTGAACTTTTTTGTTTCATCTGAAATGAAAACTAACAGATGAAATTTATTCCACAGGATATTCTATGTCAACAACACAATTCAAAGCCAACAACGATCTCGATGGCCATCCTCCCCTGTTGTAGGGATGTGAGATCACCATTTGGAGTCGGGACAATGTAGAGGGATAGCCAGGAGACCTGCGAGATGTATGCGCTGCACACTCACCCCATCCCTCCTATCTGATTGCCTCTCGCCAGTAGCTGAATTGAAGCATTCAGGAACTTGTTTCATGGCTACTTTGCTCCACTGTATTGCTGATGACCACACAGCAGTACTGACAAAGTGCTTAAACTGTGCCCAGCGCAACGGCGATGTCAACGTCAACCTCACTCCTGTGCCCAAGCTACCTGCCATTGCAGGGAGGCAAAGGAACAGGAGCTAGGGCTATGAGTTATGGCCAATAGGGCTCACATGCTGCTGCACTGCAGTGCCTGCTGATACCCCACTCTGGAAGCACACATCTGACTGGAGGCTAACCCGCTGCTCTAGAAATGTGCACGTCGATAGCCTGCACATCGTGACTCGTACTCATCATCATAGTCGCTGTCACCCAACTTCTGGGCTGAGTGCTTGCTATTGCTGTTTGCCTTGCCTGATGCCTAGTCCCGAACATGGCGTTTGATCTGCTTATGTAGAGGATGAGGATATAAAGGTCAGGTTAATATCATCGTAAAGAGGGATGGGCACGATCTTTGCATAGACCAACTCACATGCATTACACAGTGTTTTTGGACCTGGAGAGGAAGATCAAAGCAAAGTCAGCCCCGAGCTCGATCACATATGGCAGCCAGGAAAAGAGGCAGATTTACCTAGTGGTCCCTGCTGCCACTCCAGCATTGACATTGCCTTGCACCCCAGACACATCTGGCCTTCCTGCGGAGTGTTCCCTCCAGATGGACTCGTCCCATTTTTTTCCGTTCTCTGCAGTTGTCAGCATTAGAAAAAACGCATCAGGATTGTGGACCACAATTGAGACAACATCAAAACTAAAACCAGAGAGAAAATGAGACAGAAAAGAAGCCAGGCAGAAGAAATAAAGAAGGACAACCGACCTGTATCTTCACTGTACCTGTTGTACTGCTGTTCATTGACCCCTCCTTTTATGCCTACACTCCCACTCACTGCCCTACATCCATACCTTGTATCTCACTCTCCACCTGTGTCTCCACAGGCAAGGATGCACTCTCCAAAAGGCCTGCCTCAATCACCATCCAGATCACCTCGAGTATCTGTGTGCCCTGCATTGTGGAGTGCAGCATGCAGTCAAGCTGCTTGATTGGCAGGTGGCATGATGAGGACTCGGAGGATGACATCGAGTGTGATATATTGGTTGTGTCATCCATTATGAGATGGTATGAGTAGAGCATCTGGTCTTTGTTGATTCCAGTGTTAGAATCAGGGGTTATCAGTACCACTACACAGGGGTTGCAAATAATTGTATTTATGGAGTACGTTGGGTCCCAAGCTATCCTGCTGGGAGGTGGAGAGTAACCCATTTCTAATGCCATAACATATAGATAAGTTTGAATATAAATTCCACATTCAGACTCGTTCATGCCATGCATCAGTGATGGCCCTCAAGCCCAAGTTTCACCTGGGGCATCCAAACTGTAGGTCAGGATTCGGCATTAATGCACAACCAAGCACAACCATGCAATAGCCAAACAATATGCGTCATGTTCTAGCAGGCTCTGGGAAGCTCCCCCAAGGGTCTGTCAGAAAAATAACATATTTTAGAGCTCCAAAATGGCCATTTCTCTGTTCAAAAATAATGTATTTCAGAGCCTGGAGGGGACAAAAATTTGAAATCACTGTCTGAAGATACCGTATTTTAGGCCCGGATGGATATTTTTTGCTGGTCCTCACTGGTCCTAGTTTGGTGGAGGGATGAACGAGGGGTCAAAAATTTTATTGCATGAACTGATGCTCTGTTTAGACTCGAACCAGTCCCTATTTGAAGTTGCAGAACTTGATGACAGTCAATCAATGCTACTGCAAAATAGAGCCTGGAACATAATGTGCCATTTTAGGACAGTCAGATTTCAGCCACAGGTTGTTTCGACTTAGAAAGATTTTGACATTTTTCAAAAATAAAAACTTCCTAGTATACAAATCTGAGGAGACAGTCATGTTAAGATTGCAATTCTGAGAACAAGCATATAAATATCTCGGTAACAGAGTTCAGGTGTACTGAAGAAAACCTCAGATTACAGCTATGGCATACCCCTCTTTCACCAGCGACCATGATCAACATGCCTTTCAAAACAACTGTCTCAATTGATGCAGAAAGGCTCAGAAAACAAAAATAGTAGATGGTTGCTATAGTTCAGAGCCACAATGACCAAGAGACTCCTACTCTACAGACCCAAAAACTATGAGAAATTAGAGACTACTAGGTAGACCCGCCTTCCATCTTGTCATCATCAAAGATAGCTTTGATGGGAGAGATCAGGTCATCTCCATGAGGAGAAGATGAAGGATCAGCAACAGTGTTCAGCTTGTCCATATACCCCAGAAGTACAGAAATGTGCATGGTGATGTGCTCACGTTCTACCTGGAAATCATGGTGGACTTGCTCATGTGCTTCACCAGATATGGCCCCTGGAATAGAAACGATCTCGCACCCACGACAAATAATATCTTTGATCGTGGTGGTATCTAAAACTGAGGCTGACGAAAGACTTCAGTACAAGAATACACAAAGCGAAAGATAAAAAGATGAACCAGGTGCAGCTTTCACAACAGGTGTTACGATTTTCCCTTCACTTACTATGCGAACTCCTTTCTTACCATAACACCTGACCGTGAGACTCTGTACTTATATTTGCTGACTGTTCTTGATTGACTATTACGAACACTTACCCTTTCCTTGCTTACATTTTCCACCACCTAACCAATAGCGTCGGACCTCACCTTAGCCACATTCTGACAAGTAGCGCACAGACCAGTTCGTTTACTTATAAATACCGAGTATTAGTTAGCGTACATCCCTAACTTGACCTTAGCTATCAATCACAGCTGGTTCTTGCTCACCGATCCCGAACTAAGGTCTTGACCTCTACAAGTCAGACTCTTTACTACTCCGAACGACTGAGGTCTTAGTCTTGCGAGACTAGACTCTCCCGAATCCGAACGACTATCTTCGTCATTGGACAGATAGGTATATTCCGCGAAGCCTGGGAATTATACAGAACGACGACTCAGATCACGAGTTAAGCACCGGCTTAACAACAGGCTCCATGCAGCACTTTTTGCCTTTAGCCACATCAGAGGACTCAGCCATGGCAGCGGCCTTTCTAGAGCTGCGAGTCTGAGGCTACAGGATAAATAAATAAATATTGATGCAGTCAGATGAAAAGACTAACTAAGATGCACTCTTTTTGCCTTAGGAGGAGGTGCTTCATCAGAGAGCTTCATACCATTCAGTAAAACAGTCATTTGAGCTAGAAGAATAAATTACCATGTCAGTCTCATAGTCGGGGGACCCCATTTTGGCATCATCTTGACTATAGCGAGAACCTGGCTCATACAATTGAGCAGCAGAGAAGCCACCATCTTTAGAAGACTCATGCTTGAACTACATGAAAGTCCTAGTGAATAAACAAAGTCATGATGAACAAAAATCTTGACTAGGTGTACAGACAAAGACTGCACACAATTATCCCTCTCATGAACTATATTCATGCAGAAGTCTGACAGATGATGAACAATCTGGGTAAGGCCCCCAGCAGCCTTGAAAATCTGATGAAGTTGGAATATAATATCCTCCTTCAGGCGATCGCCATAGACAGTCAATAACAGATTATGGTTATCCTGTTCTGTGATCTGTAAAAATGCGACATACCAAGGTTAATTAGAAGAAATAATATAAAGCAATCAGACAAACCAATTGCTTTGCCAGGGACTCTATATGACCTTGTTGAGCCAAAGGCAGACCACCAATATTGGTGAACTGTTCTTGACATTTGGAGAAGATACAATGAGGAGCAGATATTATAGCAATATAATGAGAGGATGGAAAGACAACACAAAAAACTCTCTTCCAAAAACTACCAGCTTTTATGTGCTCAATGAACCAGGACATGCAACCCTCAATCTGATGAAAGTTTTTCTGTTTAATTTTACAAACTAGCAGACAAAAAACTAGTACACCAGAATGGAACTCGGTTAGGCAGGAGGTGCTCTTTTGCATTTAGCCCAATCACTGATCACTGATCCACCCATATTCAGAAGGCAGCAGGCACATGATGCCACCTAAATCTTATCTGGCACCTAACTCAGGAGAGTCAGATCTTCAGTTTGGGAGAGGTATAGACTTGCGATCAAAAATTCATTTCACATACACCGGCACCAGAAACAGAGTTAAAATGCTTAATGGCCCCACAAGTCAGATTGACTTAGACAAGCCATCCTAAAATGAACATGGATGGATGATCAGTATATTACATTTTGGGAACTACAATAGGGATTAGTACACATGTGTTATAACTATCTATAGGAGTACATATATATATAACATAGCTTCTAAAACACAGATGAACTGAATATAGAACAAGAAGAATTAAGCTAAAAAGAACAAAAAATGACTTAATACAAATTATCAAGGCACTGCATATTAGAGCGCTTCAAGAAATTCAGACAAAAAAGAAGCAATTAAAAAGCATTAGAGCCCAGTAGAGAATGAACAATCAGCCAGCCCTCTAGCCATGCACCACTCACAGGAATGCCCAGCACTGTGGCTTAAACAATGACTGGACACGCCCCACATGGCACAAGCAGTGCAAGATGAAAATAACTATAAAATGAACAAATATGAATCTAGATAAAATAAGGAGTGCAGGGAGGCAAAAAGACATATCTCCCACTCATTCTCCTGCCCCAATGCTCCAACTTGTCCAGAGGAGGAATCGGTCCTGAGTTGCAAGAGCACCGACATGAATATCACCTCTGCAGGGGCCTCCTGTCATAAAACAAAAAATTAAATGAGTTACCAGATGAAAAGGTATACCACTACAGATGATAAGAAAGAGATCTGTAGAAGAGAGATGGTCAAGAAAATGAAAGAAATCAGAATGATAAAGCAGCACATGCACATTGGGATAAGCCCTTCCATGAAGACCACATGCATACCACTTTCTCCAGAGAGGCTCAATTAAAAAATGAAGATGCCAATCATCAAAAATCCACTGGCCATGATGCACCATCTCCATGCAGAGAAATTTCACCTCAGCGCATTGAGCCGCAGCAGGATTAGCCAGAACTGTATTCTAATAAAAAGAACTTAATCAGAATAAACCAACAAAGCCAGAAGCAGACTCAAGGAACTCACAACCACTAGAGTCCAAGCATTTAGCAGCCTCTGCAGAAGCCAGACATCCTCCATGCTTGTAATCTCTTTTCATCGCTTTACTTTCATGAAAACCTTGTGAATAGGTTCCAAAACATTGAGAGCGATGTTGATAGAGTTAATGGCAGAGTTAGACATATGAAAACATATACAAAAACACATTAGTGAAAGGATAAAATGAAAAAACAAGAGAGAGAAATAAAAGCAAACAAGGCAGAGTCCTTGGCTCTCAAAAAGTTGAACAGATGCCCATCAAAATGTTACTCCATTTGGCAGACAAAGCACATATAGAATAACAAAAACTCTATACTGATTGAGGAGATCATTGAGTTTAGCAGTGACAAGCAACAAAATATGCCGTATGCACCGTGCAGAACTAAATGAGATTTGTGGAGATTTAGAAAACAAATGATGTCAGGATTTCTTGAAAGAGAAATCTTGTTACCTGATCCACTACTTCACCATGATCAGCATGTTATGAGACCACTATACTTTCACTACCAATTGCACAAACAAAACCCAGAAAACTGGCTGCATACTCAGTCTGACTGAGACAGTCAGTATTTCAGTTTGGGGGAGATGACAAGATGTTCATGCATCTGCACCTGAAATCACGCATTTTCTGACAGAAATTGTCATTTCTGTGAACACAACTTATGAGTTATAAAGGAGTCATTAGTGAGACTCCAGCTAGTTGACTTGTTGACCGATGAAAAAGATCTACCCAGTGCAGCAGGAGGCAGGATTGATAAGAGATCTTATCATCTTACCATACTTGGTCATGTGCACTGATCATTAGAAACTCGTTCACGTTTCTATGATCTAAGCATCCCATGGGAATATACACCAAATCCCAAAGTAGCAAAAGGACAAATGTATATTTGGAAATGAGACAAGTCGAACCACGACGTCTAGTGGTGACTGGAGACAGACTGATTTTATGGAGACCCTGAAGAAACAGTTCTGAGTTCCTTGATCACCGATCTCAGGCACATTACCTGATCTGGTACACATGCACATGCAATGCGACTAATTAGGCCACCAATTGTGCATTCTGCTGCCCGCTGGATAGAAAAGCCATATGAAAACTTTCCCATGATTGAGGGTATTCAGTCGACCATTGGAAAGGTGTGCCAAGGTGGGCATCTTTTCTCTGCCAGATCTCTTCCATGAATCACAATAAAATGATTTGACGAGGCAGCTGAGAAAGCATTTCTGCTATATGCTTGGCTTGAAAAGACCACAGGCTAAATGCCATGGCCCAGCAATTCGAGGGGAATACCCTATTTTCTAGAGTTCAAAGCAATGAATTAGGGTTAAGGCTGCATGGCATCTTGAAATAAGTACTATATTTTCTGAATGCCACACATGTATAAAGTAGTTAGAGCATATTCATAGAAAAGACAGACTAGAGTTCCAATCAGAATTGTGCACCGACTGTGTAATAAAGACAGAGGACTTGACCTCTCTCTCTCTACCATGATCTCAGTGTGGATAATACCTAAGAGATGAACCTGACCAGACTTAAAACAGAAGCCAGTGTGCTTGAGTGTAACAGGTAGTTACTAGAATCCTCACGTCCAGTGCACAACAGAGTTTGACTAGTCTATTGGTAGCTATGTTGTATACAGGAGGGGTTGCAAGGAGTTGTTTACATGTATGTACAATTAGTGCTTAAATAGGCAGTGCCAGAGAGTGCTGCCAAACAACTACATTGTGCTGTCATGGGGTGATCTATGCTTAGGTAACACATCATTACATACCCTCCTTTAAGCTCAATGTCCAGTGAGCTTACACACACAGAGGGGTCTGGGTCATGTGACCAGGGGTAACATGCTAAACACATGCTAATAAAATATAGAATTTATCTGCCAAATTACATACTGGGCACATTGGAAAGAAAAATACAATATATGATCAGCATACCACTCATGGCCCCATGCTGGGCACATTGTAAACACATTGTAAATGGGAACATTATGTGGATGACAAATACATATTGGCCACATGTGAGACAAAGACACAATATGAGTGGCTCAATAATTCTTTATGTGATTAGAATGTGCCTAGTGGGCAAATTGAAAATTACATATATTATTTGACCTCTGTGATCCTATTGGCTATATAATAGATACATGAAAATGATAATTACAAATTGTATCACCATGTATTCCACATGCCCCTTCAAAATTATTTTCCAGATTGGTTATCTGGTCCTCTTCCCTTTAAAAAAAAGAGAGGGTGTACAATACTAGGCATTGTATGGGGAAATATAAATTATGGAGGAAAAAGTTCTCCTCCATTCAATAATGATAATAATAAAAATAAATTTTGGGTGACAATGTATTATTATCACCGTCAACGGTCACTCGACCTTCGTCTGCAGGTCCGAGTCTATTTTAATAGTCAGAGTCTACATACACAGACTCGTCCCGTGCAGTAGGTATCCCATTTGACAATGATAGGATCATGGGAGTGGAGTGGCAGTGCGATGTTCCGCCAGTCCATGGGTGACAGATGTGACCCAAGTCACGCAATGTGCACGTCTTGCATGACCAATGATGACACTCATCGTTGGTACTTGGCATCATCTTAAGATGATGCCACCTCTTTCTTATGACCTCGTTGGAGGTCCCATAGGCTACAAGAGCCTCAACTCATGTGCCTCGGATGGTAATTCCAGGGCCTAAGGTAAGTCTTGATCAAGCATATGCTTGAACTTATGAGACGTGGCAAAATGCCTCGTCTCAGCGCTAACACCTTTTTTCAAGCATTCATGATGACGAGAGTATATGGTACTCTTGTCTAATAGTGCCGATCATCGACGATCACACTGGTCAATCCACGAAGGATGACACAAGGGCTGGGGTAAGGAACATCCCAGAGAAGGACAATTGCATGCCGTAGGACATGCTGGCACTGGCAAAAGGTACGTGGCCATTGCTATTCATCCTGGGCAGTGTCGATAATGCTGCCCATTGTGCACTGACAACATGTTCAGGTGAGGAACGATGAGGAAAGTCATTCCTTGTCCTCAGTAGGTCGATCCATGACCCATACGACATGGAGGCATCATGCACACCTCCATCGATTTTCCATATGTGTGCAGGCAGTATGTCTGCACATTCTTCTATGCTGGATACACTAGCAGCGGCATCCTCTCATCGAACGATGAGAGGATTCAACGAATTTGGGGGAGGACATCGTATGATGTCCTCCTCGCTATCCATCGATCAATACTGCAAGGAGGCATCCAGTACATCTCCAATGACTTCTGGAGCACATGCAGACCAAGTGCCTGCACACCTCTTCATGCTGGCCATGCCAGCAATGATGTTCTCTCATCTAATGATGAGGGAACTCGACAATGTTGAAGAGAGAGGCATTATGCCCTCCTCCTTGTCAATATTCACTCCATACAATGAGGAGATGTCTATGACACCTCCAACAATATTCGACACATGTGCAGACACCCTGTCTGCATGCTCCTTCTTGCTGGACATGACAACAGTGATGTTTCCTCATCCAACAATGAGGGAACTCAACAGTCTCGCATGAGGACGTTGTATGATATCCTCATCGTATCTCATTGATACATCTGAGGAGGAGGCATTCTTGATGCCTCCAACAGTATTCCACATGTGTGCAGGCAGGCTGCCTGCACATTCATTCATGCTGGATGCACCGGTGCTCTCGCTACCTTGTCCAATGATGAGGGAAGCTATCAATTTTGAGGGAGGATGCTGTACAACATCCTCCTGGTTCCTCAGTACTCGATATGGTGAGAAGGTGTCTTGGACATCTCCAACTACATCTGACATATGTGCAGACATCATGTCTGCATGTTCCTTCATGTTGGATTGGCCATCAATGGTGTTCTCTCATCCAACAACAAGGGAATGGACTGACCTCATGGGAGGATGTCTTTGGACATCCTCCTGGTCTATTCTCGATCGGACGGAGGTGTTTATGCCTCCGTCGATGTTTGTTACGCATGCAGGCAAACTGTCTGCATGCTGTTTCTTGCTGGACATGCCAGCAGCGGTCCCTCATCCAACGATGAGGGGTTTTGCTTTTTGGGGAGGATGGTATAAGCCATTCTCTGTCATTGATCCAGACAACACGGAGGCATTTATGTTGAGTCTCGAGATAAGTCGCGAGCAAGGGAAGGCAAGATTGGAATACCAAACCCCTGCAGTGGTCACCACTGTAGCAGTAGAAGATTTCTATGAGGGGATCAATATCTGGTCGTCTCACCACAGAGAAGACGGTCAGCGATAGAGGAAAGAAATGAACGACAAATCAATGCGATCAAACTACACATGATCAAACAATCAGATCAGAAAATAAGATAAGATACTCTAAGCATGAACTCGGAGATCGTCTTAAGGAAAAGGGAAAAGAAATGAGAAGTAGAATAACTTGTACTCAGCTGGAACCTTTGAGGAGAACTTGTAAGAAACTTGTGTGAGCGAGAGCAAAATGTGGGGGTGAAAGAATAAGAATTTGATATGCCATTCGACAGGTGGGTGAACACCTAAATACAAACTAAAAATAGAATAGACTGGGAAACAAAAAATGAGGCTATGGGGAAGAAGAAAAAAAGAATGATCACATGATGACTAGATACCATGGGAGCTCCTCGGACTGGGAATGACTCGGGGAGTATGGACCAAAATGTGGCTTTGTGACTGTTTCCCAGCAGTACATGAAATGATGTCCATGTTCATGACATCGACTCTACCGTCCAGATGTTGGTGAACCTCTGATATTGTCGACCATCATAAGACCAAGAAATGGAAGTGTTGGATGCAATCGGAACCTTGAATAATATAGTATGTGTCGAAGTTGGTAAATGTATAAATGGATTGTCCAAATAAGGAACAAGTCTTTTGCGAGGTGGTGAAAAGGATATGGGAGAATGCCATTGGATTGGAGTCTTGAGGTATGGGATATCTTCTGTAGCATAAACTAAGCTCATGAGTAGATATCAACAGTTTTGAGGCTTCAAGGCAAAGAATATATTAAAGAACTACATAGAACATCATCAGGAATATGAAAGAATAGCATAGTTCATGAGGAAGTCAGGTTACACTTCCACAAAAGCGTCAAAAATAAAACGATGACCCCATCATTTCGAGAACATCGGCAAACAAAGAAAGAGTTTGAAGAAACAGAACAAGTGACAAAATATGTCAGAATGAGGAAATGTGGAACTCAGCATGACATTTGACCAGACTTGATGCTTGGATGTAACACGGAGCATAGGCTTGAAGCAACTGACATTATTGCTGCTAGAAATCAAAAATAACAGTGGAACAAGGAATGAGAAAGCAATGAAACATGCAGCAATGGTAAGAAGGAGGAATGAACAGAAGTCAGGAGATCAAGGGCGACTTTGAATACATTGAAAAAAAGGGAAATCTTCACTATAGATCAAGAGAGGGGAGTCGGGCAATATTAGTTTTGTGTTGGCATCTGATTGAGGGGCCACCATAAGAGGAGAAATGTAAAAAGAGATAATCAAATGATCCAGTTCTCATATGCATCTTCCGGTGTTGATTGTATTAGAGTCAGGAGTGGTAGTCGACAACATGGAGAAAAGATCTGGCATAAGATGTGTGTTAGCAAAGACTGACTGTGGATATGGTGAACACGGAATCGATCTGGAGATTACACTAGGAGCAAAATAGAAAAAAGAGAAAAAGGAAAACTCAGGCATAAATCGATCACAGCATCCTCGTTGAATGACCGGATGAGAACTGTTGATTCTGTCACAACCCAAAATGTCAGAGGCCGACACCGTAGTCACATGTTGGAAGTCGTGTTCGCTGAACAAAGAGTTCGAAGTCGAGCATACATGATGGATTTGAGTGACTTGGTGTCTGGATAATGGATTCTTCGGGTTGTCATTGGGTTGAAATGGCAGCGTCATGGGCAGAACTTGATCCATTGGAAAGGTGAGCATATGACAATCGAGGGATAGCGAATCCAGATGCGTGTTTTCAATAGCTTGATACCTTCCTCTACTATCATGAAGTCGTCTGACTCCCTCTCGATATTCGAATTGTTCCATTGTATCATCTTTATCGTTAAGGACATCGAGCACTTGATCACAGTCAATGTCGAAGGCCACAGAGAATGTTTGGATGTTGTCGACCACATTTGGCATCGCACAGTCTTGGACATCTTCAAGATCTTGTTCCATATGTGATACTTCTGACAGGTCTGAATCAGAAAAGGTCAAGAAGGGAGGCGCCTCGTATGAGTCGAATATCGACAGCAAGTAAGGACACACATAGTGAGGATCTCCATGTGATTCCAATTTGCAGTCACATTCAGAGTCATCAGAATTGCTGTGAGAATTGTCAAACTCAATCGGAGACATTGCATATGCCACACTTTGTATGGGTAGTGTGGTCCGTGACTTTGAGAATATGTTCTCTAGAGAAGAAAGGCCATGGTGAGAGGATGCATGATCAAGAGACAGATATGAAGAAATAAACGACGCAGCCTCAAGCCCATGTCCACCAACACAAATCCCTCCTACTCCTTCACGAGCTTCTAATTGTTCGACATTCCTCTCAACCTCTTCAAGCCAATAGAATAGTTCAAGTGTATGACCATTTGATTCAACGTTGCCATCAGCAGGGAGAAGATCAATCCATTTCTTGATATAGCTAAAACACGGGAAGTCAGTAGCACTGAAGGATGCAAGATGAGATGTGACTAGGGGACTTAGCGGTTCATCAAACACTTGCGACCAGTCATTGTCGGGTGCATAGGCAGAAGTCGAGTGAACATTGTGAGCATTGCTAGCTGCACAGGAAGGAACTTCAGAATCTAAGCCTTCATCTGAGCTGTACATGTCAATAATGTCAAAGATACGGTCTTCAAAATTGGAGTTGTCATCCAGTGGCAGGTTGTACAAGTATATGTCGATGATATCATTGAGGTCGTCATTGGATTGGGCCCAGGATGCTGTATCGAAAGGTTCTGAATCGTCGTCTGGCAAGTTGTACATGTTGATGATGTTGTCAAGGTCATCTTCTGTAATGATGCATTACCTAAGCATAGGTCACTCCATGACAGCACCATGTAGTTGTTTGGCAGTGCCCTCTGGTGCTGCCTATTTAAGCACTAATCATACATACATGTAAACAACTCCTCGCAATCCCTCCTGTACACAATGTAGCTACCAATAGACTGGTCAAGCTCTGTTGTGCGCCGGACGTGAGGATTCTCGTAACTACCCGTTACATTTTTTTGAGCTACCCAGCTCGTGCTCTTGTTCTCAAAAAACCTCTAAGCTTTATTTTCTATATCTGGAAACTTCTATTTCCACCTGGAACCCCTCGGCACTTCTCGTCTCCTACCAAACTTGGATGACATCGAAGCACCTCTGTGATGTGACCATGAACTCAGCCACGTCCCACCATAGGTGCTCTTTGCACTCAACAACACCCTCCGTAGATCCTACGGATAGTGGTGCATCAACGATGCACCCAATTACACCTGAGCAGCATCCAATAGATGCTGCTATCACTAGTAATAGCCTGGGACACACTCGCAATCTGAGGACTCCAGTGCTATTGACAGCAGATGAGTACATGCATACTCAATTCCAGAGCGATCGACAATCGCCCACTCGACCCCTGGAAGTAGTTGCAAACTCGCATATGCATGACCCATGGTACATGTCACCGAGTAAGATAGGGCTGAAGAGTCCTACCCAACGACTCTTCCGGGACTTATCGTTCATTACAAACGATAAGCAGTGAGAGATGCCGGTGTCACAGACATCTCAGGTTGGCTTCGCAGGACCAGCTCATGCACAGGTGGTTCACAGTATGGGTGATTCTCACCCATACCCATTCACTACCATTGGACAAATGACCAATGCAGGCCGCAGCAATGCATTGGCAGGTCCAGCGATGGGCAATTCATGCCCATCACAGGTCAATAATCAGGGTGAGTATGATGCAAATTGTGACCATAGTGATCATGAACAATGACCACTACGGTCATCTATAGGAGAGCCAACAGGCTCTCCCAATGAGCACCACACTGGTGGTGGCTACATGCAGTGAGAGAGATCTCCCACACCATATAACTATTCATTGGCAGACAAGTTGAGGTGGGTGAGGGCACAACCCTCGCTCACAGCCATTCAACTAACGATGTATTGGAACTCAATCAAAGCGACGAGGTTGCACCTGAGCATTGCTCAGCAACTCGACCTCGAAGATGTGGTGTACTGCCAGATGGCACTACAGGCAAATATTACAGGTGTTCATATAGATGAAAACTCTGTAGAATTTGCTTGTATATGTGTACAAGCACTTTGTATGCTTGTGGAGAATATAATATGACAAGCACAGTCGTCTTCACCAATGAGCACTCATACTTCTTGTGAGAGACCTAGACAGACTGAACCATCAGCGAGTACAACGCAAGCAGCAGAGTGAGATGCAACCATCTCGCTGACTATTTGTCAAGCTGAAGCCAACATGTACTTGCAATGCCAACCAGGCAAGTTGAACAAAGAATATCAGTGGCGTGAGAACACCGCTCGATGACAGCATCACATGTCGACAGGTGCTATACCTGTAACTGAAGATGATGGATCAACTCAATACCCAACTAGTACGGCACAGCCCAGTCAACCGCAAGGGCCATCTATAGGTGCTCCATCAAC
Source organism: Hypsizygus ulmarius (assembly GCA_018851835.1). NCBI lineage: Eukaryota > Fungi > Basidiomycota > Agaricomycetes > Agaricales > Lyophyllaceae > Hypsizygus > Hypsizygus ulmarius. The sequence goes on along the minus strand of JABCKG010000084.1, from coordinate 16,025 downwards.
AGTGCCAGATATTAAGGTTCCATTGGGAGCACACATTCCAAGCTCCTGATCAAGAGAACCAACGTCTCCATTATGGCATGTTCCACGAGCGTAACAATGGGAAGATCATGTTGCATATCAGCATATACACAACAGTGATATGACCAACTATGGTCATTCAATATATGAAGACCAGGGTGTGGTATTCGAGGGTCATCAACCCATACCAGCTGACAATCCGAGTCATCGCAATCAGGGTGCGGCTGCAGCTGCATCTAACCTAGACAATCCTGAGGATAGCAGCGAGGATGATGGTGAGGGTGATGAGTCATGCCCACCTCCACGAAACCTGATACCACCTAGAGGCACTGGTGGACTACCACGAGGATCATCTCATGGTAATGACAGACCATCTTGAGGCCCAGCACAGGGTGGACAAGGGGGTGGAGGCAGTGGCAGTGGAGGAGGTAGGTGAGGAGGCCTGCCAGATCGAGGACCATTATATGACAATGGGAATGATCCTGATGATGATGGTGGCAGAAGTGGATGGGCCAGAAACGGGTGACATAACACCCATCAAGGAATTCCGTGTCGGGGTTATTCAATGCCCCCAACAGGAGGTGCTCAGTTTACCACTCCAGGCATAGTAGAAGCCTCAGAGAATCATCACAATGTGATGCATGAGTGGCTGCTTATGATGTACCATGAGCGATTATCCACTCAGTTGGTTCTTCCAGATGGGGTGAAACCCCATCATGCAGAAGGTAGAACTGTGGGCACCTATAAGGGTGGTACTAAGTTCAGTGACTTAGAAGACTGGCTCACGACATTAGTCGTTATGCTGGCTGGTAGCCAGTTAGGAGGAATGGATCGCGACCAAGAGCGCATCCTGATTACTTCAGAATTCCTGGAAGGAGAAGCCAGGAAGTGGTACAATCAACATGTGATACATGTCAATCGAGACCAATGCCGGTGGACATTCGAGGATGTAGTCATCGGCTTGTACAACAGGTTCGTACACCTGTCAACGATGCAAGATGCCAGGGAAGACTTTGAATCTGCAAGGTATTCAAGTGATAAGGGTGTGCAAGGGTTCTATGATACCCTTATTGATCATGCTCAGAATTTGGCGGTGTGGCCAGATGCTTACACCATTATGGATGCCTTCATACAAGGCCTCTCAGAGGCCATGCAAGACAAGCTATTTGATGATGGCTTGTCACCTGAAGTCAATACAATTGATGACTTCATATCTGTGGCGAAGGCAAACAAAACAGCCACGAAGACTGCGGCACATTACCGCAGTAAGGTCAATCATCACCTGGCTATCTGGCATGATACTCGAACACCACGAGTAACTCCAACGCCTGTAGTGCGTCAGACTACAGGTGATTATAAACCCCGTGCTGGTCCAGCGAAACCAGCAGCGTGGTTCTAGCCACGTTCTACTGCCGTGAATTTAGCTAGACCAGCACATAATCAAGATCAACCTGCCTATACACCAAAGCCTGCACTACGAGTGCCAGCTCATGATACTCGCACTCCGTGGGCTCCAGCACCTGCAGGAGACAATAAGTGCTTCAACTGTGGGCAAGCTGGACACTTTTCTCGAGAGTGTCCATGACCCAGGAAGCAAGCCCATTTACCTCGGGTGGTGAAGCTGAGGACAAAGCTTCAGCCATGGCAGAAGATGAGGAACATGAACTCATTGACTTCGAACTCGAAAGCCAGGAGTATGAAGACTCTGACAGCGAGTTTATGCGAGCAATTGATGTCAAGATCCCTGCACCACAAGAACCAGAGACTGGTGAGGCACCAGTCAAGATGCGCAAAGTTACGTTGCATGCATCTAAGGAAGCTCGTATGCACCCTGTGGCTAGCCTTGAGGACAAGGAATGTTTAGCAATGTACGTGTCAATTAATGGACACGAAGCATGGGCGCTATAGGACTCTGGAAGCACAATGACAGGTGTAACACCTGCCTTTGCACAAGTCGCAGGACTTGTGGTATATCCATTGGACAATCCATTCATGTTGCAGTTGGGAACAGTGGGCAGCCGGTCTATTATCAACTATGGTGCAGACATGGAAGTGTCAGGAACAGGACTTAAATGCAAGTTCTACATTGATATAGCGAACTTTGATCGCTATGATATGGTCATTGGAACAAGCGTAACAAAGTCATCTTGGACTTTGTAAGTAACCAGGTCATAGTGAATGGAGTCGCAACTCCAGCAACCAAAGTAGTGCTTCCAGATACTGATAACAACGCACAGCGGTTTTGGTCTGTCGAGAAACACGTCGAGTGACTTGTCTGGCAGGCATCCATGAAGGAGGTGCCGGATGATGAAGGGCAAGCTATCAACAGCTTGCCTCCAGAGGCAGGCACATTATTAATGACTGATGAAGAGTATAGAAAGACTCTTCAAGGGGGAGAAGTACCTGTTGATACAGTCAAATCCACCAATGCAACAAAGCCTCGACCAAGTAAACAGGAAAAACTGTGCAAGCAGTGAGTACTGATTGCATCAATAGATGCAACAAAGCATTACACCGAGCCGGAAGTACTCGAGTGCCAACCGACATCATCAAAGATCAAGGTCGAAGACCTTGTAACAGATGAACAAGAGGTTGAGCAGTGTAATGCACGGGTGGAACCCATAAATGAGGATGTGCTAGTAGACACCTCAGGGTGATCATTTTGGGATCAACCAGTCCCAAAGCCTGAGTTCGAGTGGTTATATGACCCAAGGATGCCACCAGAATGGAATGCAGTAATTGTGTCCATGAGAGTGCATCAGAGCCAAGCAGCGAGACCAGTGGGCGATACATATAGGGATCCATTCTCTGAAGAGATATCGGAGCCAGAAGAGTTTTGCAACTCTTCGAAGATTCAACCCAAGCCGGCTCGATGCAAGCCACCACCATTCAGGTTACCTGTGCATGACTCGAGTAAGGAAAGACTCGAAGCAATGAAGGTTAGGTTTGAACTACCTAAACTAATATGACACCCTGAAGTAATGGATGAGCTACAAGCAGCTCATCCAATTAAGGGTAAGAGTAAGGCAGTAGAACCCCTTATCTCTGAGGACTATCCTCGATTACGCCAGCAATGGCATGATGAGTATGAGGATATGGTAGAAGGGACAAAAAATGCCCTTCCTCCATGGCGGGAAGTCAACCATGAGATTAATCTCATAGAGGAAGACAAACATTACCATTACCATATGCCACGATGTCTGAACTCATTACGAGATGAGTTCCATGCGAAGATAAATCGCTACGTGGATGCAAAGTGGTGGGAGCCCCGATCAGTTAGCCAAAAAGCTCCCCTACTGTGTATCCCAAAGAAGGATGGATCTTTATGCACCATACTAGATGCACGGCAGTGCAATGATAACATGGTAAAGGATGTAATACCTTTGCCTGATCAGGAGATCATCCAGGAAGATGTTGCATGAGCAAAGATGGGCTCGAAGATCAATCTTACTGATGCATACGAGCAAGTATGCGTCCGAACTACGGATGTGGACAAAACAGCATTCGCTACAATTGCAGGCACATATGTCAGCAATATAATGCAGATTGGAGATTGCAATGCTCCAGCTACATTTCAATGTCTGATGACGTCGATATTTCGAGACGTGATAGGAAGGTTCATGCACGTCTATCTTGATGACATCTTTATCTTCTCAAATTCAATCAAGGAGCATGAAGAACATCTTGGAGTCATATTCGAATGACTCCGTAAGAACTCGCTTTACCTTAAATGGAAGAAATGCGAGTTATACACAGAACGTGTGGACTGTTTAGGCCACATTATAGATGACAAGGGTATTCACCCTAATGTGGACAAATTGAGCTGCATTTGTGAGTGGCGAACACCTCGCACTTATAATGACATTCAACAGTTTGTGGGACTGGTGAACTATCTTGGGAACTTCTTGCCTGACATAACTGCCTACACAGGACCATTGATGTCTATGACTCAGAACGGGTCACCATTTCACTGGCAACCCATACATGCACAATGTTTTGATATGATCAAGCGTATTTGCTGCAAGACACCAGTCTTGCGACCAATTGCTCCATCAACTGAGGAGCCTGGACATTCGAAGCAACCTCTCCACAGTATACCACCCAGAAACAGATGGACAAACAGAAAGAGTAAATCAATCACTCGAACAATACCTTCGAATGTTCGTCAACTATCAACAAAACAACTGGAAATCACAATTACCCATCACCAAATTCACCTATAACAATACCTCCCACTCGGCCATGGGGGTCTCTCCATTCTTCACCAACAAAGGTTACCATCCATGATTAACCATATCTCTGAACGACATCCCAGCCCACGAAGCCCACAAAATTGCTGTAGACCTCAAAACACTGCACGAATACCTTCGAAATGAGATCAAAACTGCCAACGAAGCATATGAGAAGTTCACCAATACAAAACAAATGAACACTCCTGATTGGCCTGAAGGCACTCTCATCTGGCTTGACTGTAGAAATATCAAAACCAAGAGACCTTCGAAGAAACTCGACTACCGAAGGCTAGGACCCTTCAAAATCCTCCAGAAAGTTTTAAGCCATGCTTATAAACTCAAGCTACCTCTCTCACTTAAAGGCATCCATAACGTGTTTCACGTCAAACTCCTCGAGAAACACCACGATGAATACTTTCCAGAATAAAAACTCCCCCCTCCACCCATAGTCGAGGTCGAAGAGAAAGAACAATATGAAGTAGCAATGATACTCGACTCCTGATGATATTGACAAAAGGTCCTGTATCTCGTATGATGGGAGGGATACAGCCCCGAAGACGACACTTGGGAACCACTTGAACATCTCAAACACTCCAAGAAGCTCGTAGACACCTTCCATGAGTTATTCCCCTGCAAACCTCAAGATGCTCGAGTCTAGACAACCTACGAGGACATCTGAGGCGTAACTCTCTCCTCCAATCTCACTCGGGATTCAACTCCCACATTCAAGAAATCCATCTCATTCAAACTCATCCCACTAACTCATCTATTAGACAATTCTTCAGACTTCGGCAAATCATTTAAATTTCAAGAACATCAAGAAAAGCTCAAAAAATATCTAACAAAAGTTCAACATCGCCCCTGCACCCCTACTCCCAACTAGTACTCCTTCGAATGCAAGTCCCATACCCTGAATACCTCCCTCTCTCAAAACTGCTTGGACCAGCACCATTCTCATCTGTCTCCAACACATCCTCGTACCCCATCTGCTCCTGCCACTCATTATCAGCAAGTGGAGATGGGGTTCGTCAAAGACCATAATCCCGCTAAGCTCAGCAAATGATGAACAGGGAACAGAAGATTCGGGTCTGTGGCCTCCTCGATTAGACTCCTGTGCATGGCCTGCTGAATGGCACCAATGTTGTGCTGAAGATGTTCATCTGACTGAGCATGCCAACATTTGAGGATAGCAGCCAATGACAACTCGTGATCTGTCATCACTGACCAAAAATGACATGCACTGTGATGGATAGCTACCAATGAAAAGAATTAGAAGAGAGTAAAAGAAGAACAAATTTGAATGAACGCACCTCCACAATCCCTCCTCAAAGCTTGATTCTCCTCCTGAAGCTCATCCAATGACTTCATCAAACCCTCGATATGGTTCTCCAGTTCCACAGTGCACTCGAACACACCCCTCTCCACCTCAGGACCTTCACCAGCCTCCACCTTGATCTGTCGAAGACCTTCGAGTGCCACAAGGTCCTCACTGCCCCACTTGTCATAGAAGTGTCGAGCCTCACAATTAAAATCCTGCTCATGAGCCAGCGAAGTCTCAAAATTGTCACGCTCTGGCTCTGCGATTTCGAGCCAGATATCCACCCCTTGTAGCATATGCTCGATGTCACGCAGATGGTCCCGCTCCTCCCTCGCCATGTCATGCTCCACCTTCAACCCACTAACCTGAAGCTGCAGCTCCACTGACAAAGCCTCCAACTTGTCCACTCGGATGTGAAGCCCATCCCGCTCCCTCTCCATCTCCTTCAGCTGCTGCTGCAATCACCCTAACTCATCCAAAACAGAAACCAGCAGAAATGATGTGTCAAGGACAGGACTGCACAAAAGCCCCATAAAGTCGATAAGGTTGCCCTTGGGAATTAGAGGCACAGAGGCAGGGAAAGTAGTCAAAGGAGGGGGATCAATGGAAAGGGGAGCCCCAATTTCACTGAACGGAGAATACGAACGATGCCCAAATAATGTTGAACCCGGAGGAGGAGGAGTAGGATGGCGATGAACCATCGAACACCCATCCTCCACATCAAGGGGGGCAGGCATGATTCAAACCTCAGGACGAGGAAAACCACAAACCTTCGAATGGATCTTCAAATGTACGCGCTTTGCAGCCGGAACCTCAGGAGAAGATGAATCACTCCTATCTGAGTCCACATGACAACGTTTTGCAAGGACATGGGAGGAAGGACCCAGTAAACTGACTGATGGCCGAGGTATAACAGGTCAGGCAGGAATACGGATTTGGGGGAGGGACCCAGCGGCAATGACAGGGGGGTGACTAGACCCAGGTCTCGGAGGACGCAATTTGACCCCACCTGCATGTGATAAACTGGACTGAGAAGGAACAGGTCAAAAATGACTCTGCCCCAACGGAGCACTGCTACCGTTTTTCTTCTTCAAAACCTGCCGCTTCCCAACACCAGCCTGCCTCGCATGCTGCACCGGCCTCGACCCATCATGCTTCAACTTTCCCCATTTATCCCAGAGCCTCTCGCTCTCCTGCACTGAAATCCCAAATCGATCTGCCACCATACTCACCTCAAAATCCCGAAGCCGCGAGCACTTGATCTTGTGCTCCTTACACTTGATGCAAGATATATCGGCAGGACCAGAATTCCTGCAAACCACCTCCATCTGCGAACACTTCTGACACACCTTCGAAACCAAGATTCAGCAAACAAAAACTTCGAAACGACACACAAACCAGAAAGAACTCACTCCTGGATTGCCCACCAACCACTTCGTATGCATATCCAAGTCATGTCGAACATCCACCACAACCTCCATGAACGTGTCTTGACCAATATCTCGTGAAGATGGCAAAACTGAACTCAAAGCCAGCGCTGGACTAGCAGGATCGCATGAATGAAGAGGATTGGCTGGGTCTGGAATGATGGGAACCGGGGAAGGCACACGTGACACTAAACCCAAGCATGCTCGTTCAAGTCTATTGCACTCCAAAAATGCTGCTGTCTCCCATTCATTTGCCTCTTGTTCTTGCTGATCGAAAATGGCCATTTTGTGTTCGAGTTCATTGGCATACACACAGGTAGAAGAAGATTCAGATGGAGCAGGTGACATGTTGAAAAGAAGTTAAAAAATTGTTTTGACAGGTGTGACAGAACAGTCCAAACAGAGAACTCGAACTCCCACTACGTGGATGGGAATTTTTTCCCAGGACCTAACACCATGATTCTCAAAGGGTTGCGAATCTAAAGGGGGGGTAATGTCACAAACCCCCATTTGCCTCCTTCATTGAACCCAATTCAATGCTCAACACTAGCACTTTGAAAACTAGCACTTTGAACACTAGCATGTCATTTGAACTGCCATGACACTGATCTTATCTTATTGCCTCACGTGACCAGCAGCCAGACCGAGCACCACTCAAAACCCCTCGACTCCACGTTCAAACCTGTATCGCTACTCGATACAAGCAGACACAATATGTAGCACCACAACCTGAGCCATCCCTGACACCATCTGAATCTACCCTTGCCATACATATATAAACCCTGTAGTTACCCGCAGAACGTTATCCTCGATATTCTTAAAGACTTACCACTTCTTGTATTATCTCGAATCTCATTTTGTTTCTATTTTCTCAACTCACTCTATCTGCCAAAGCCTCAAAGCTCGTTTCGAACACTGGACTGCATATTGAAGACTCTCCAAGGCTAACCAACATTTCAAATTCTCGGTAACATGTTCAAACCTTTTGATCTCCATTTCATTCGACTTCAAAGCTTACATTCGAGGTGTTCGTTTCAATACTCATGCCTCGAACCCTCATGTTCAGTCTCGAAGCACTTTTGAGTCCATACTGCCTAGTGGCATTACTTTCGAAGCTGCTAACTACGATTCTGAACTACTAACTACATTTGAATCTAGGACAAGTCCTAACAGATGCCTTGAGAGGTGATGTTGTTACTGCTGCGCAGCGGCTTGTGCAAGCCATCTGGGCATCTGGTCAGCAGCATGAGGACTTCGAGGCCATGATCAGGGAGGGCACTGAATCTGGCTGGGGGAATACCGCCATGATTCTTCGTGTGGTCAGCCTTTTGAAAGATGTTGAAACACGCTGGTCTTCTATGTTTATGATGATTGATCGTGTTATAGAATTACATCTGGCAAGTGGATTTTAAATTGGTCTCTTGTTTGTCTACTAAAATCATCATGTAGGCCATTGCAAAACTTCTCCAACAGCCAAAATATGCTGATATTGCACACCTTATGTTGTTGGACATCCAGCTCAAGGTTCTTGCCAACATCTGCCACTTTCTTTACATTCTGCATGTTGTCCAACAAGTCATTTCTGCTGAGAAGACTCTCACTCTCTCTCGTGTGCTTCCAATGTATGAGAAGCTCATTGTTCTGTTGAAGGAGACAGCGAAGCAAATGCCAAAACTTTCACATGCCATCCTTGCTTCAGTGGCGAAGCTTGATGAGTACCTGGCTATGTCTCGAAAGACCAAGATTTATGGACTTGCAATGTATACATAGCCTTTCCATTGGATGACATATTGACTCATTGTGCTTCAGACCTCAATCTGACCATCAAGTTCAAGTGGATGGAGGAGAATATGTCTCCAAATGACTACTCGGAGGTTCAGAAAAATGTTTGTGCTACTGTAAGTTTCGGCTTTTTATGTACAACTGTGAAACTAACATTATAAGCACTTGGACAGATGCTTGAATACCAGTGTGAAGAATGGAAGAAGACATCAGCAATCACTATTCCTATCTCAGTGTCACGCCAATTGTACAAGGCACCGTCAGCTTTCCATGCTGCAATTGCCCAAGCAAAAGGTTATGCAAGATTCAGTTCTCTTGTCTGGTCAGTATCTATGCCAAATATCTCGATACCTCCAGATCCATTGTCACTGTCAACAGTAATGACTGATGCAGAGAAGGAAGAGGCCGAGTGTCATGTCAGTATTGAAAATGAGAGGATCATTGATGAAGAAATCTGGCAGTATGAATTGGATGGCATCATCGACGATGACCATCCGGACATGGAGGACTTTGATCTCTATCACTTCTGGCAGGTACATCTGATTTTCATTGCAGCCATCTGTTATGAAAGGCTTATCTTACTACTATGTTGCAGTCAAAGCAAACTATCTATCAATTGAGCTGGCAGCTAGCTCTTGATGTTCTCCCTGCACAAGCATCTGCAGTGCCATGTGAATGGGTTTTCTCATCCAGCAAGGAAACTGACACGCTCCACCGGTCTTGCCTGTCACTGGTGTCAATGAAAGTTCTTCAAGTGCTCAAGTATATGTTCTGAAATGACCAGCTTTCCTTCACAGAGGACCTAGTCTGCACAGAGCAAGAACTCTCTGTTGTTGACATTGAACCTACTGTCATTGATGAGCTTCTTTCTACTGGTAGGATTGATGAGCTTCTAGGACTGTTGGACGCATCATGGAAGGGGTGGGGGCAGTCAACTTGATGTTCAATTTATTATTGCTTTACTATATCATATAATTCACACTGATGATTAACTGTATTCATCACATAAGTAATGTCCTTTCAGCTGAATAACACCTTTGAATACCTGCAGCTTAGTTGTCCTAATCCAGAAAGGAGCTTGAGGCAGCTCGAGTGAGTTCAAACTCGAGCTGATCCGAGTTTGTTAAGCGATCACCTCGAGCTCGCTTGACCTCAACTTCCGGCAGCACTAGGCACAAGTTGGTGCTGTTCACTATTCTAGAAGTAAGATAAGAACAAGAAAGTAGGCACAAGTTGGTGTTGTTGACTGGCCCAGACCATTTTACTCTCGGAATTATTAGTTTTCTATTGTAATCAAATGTTTCTAAGCCAATGATTGCTCAGGATCAATGTTTACTTTTGATTTCTTATCTGCTTAAACCAAAAATAGGTAGTTTATTTTTGGCCCCCTCTCATTGCAAAGGAATGAATCTGTCATAAACTCCAGACTCGTAACTCATAATAAGACTAGGCTTTAGCCACCACGCGGTTTTGCGCAAACTGCCTATTACAATGCTCTATCGAACCTCTGGAAGAGAGCAGCATATGGCGATCCAAAGGGAGTGACTGAGACGTAGGGAGGGAGCATAATGTGGCGGTAGCGTGATGTCATGGTAATGACACAAGGAAAAAGAGTCAGAGTCTCACGATAGAACAGAGTTAAGTCCTAGTATTCGAAAGACTGAAGCTATCTACGTGACAAGCAGGTCCTTATATACTGTAGGTAGAATGATATACGAAAGGAGATATCAATATAAAGAGGAATATAGTTGATGAAAGATCCATAAGGAAACACATGTCACGTTGCCACTACATATGCCCTCCAGGTATCGCGAACGAGAGTGAGGGATGCCTCACAGGAAGAGGAACCAAAGGATGATGATTGTCGAGCTGAGGAGACACATCCACGATGTTGGGAGTGATGTAAAGATGCCAAAATAAGTGGTGAAGATGGTGAGTGGTGATTAGTTCACAATGGGACATTTACACAGCGGTTTCATCAGCAGGAGACATAACAGTGTCAGCGTCTACATCCTGAGAGTGCTGAGGAGAGGGCTCGATGGGAGGAGCTGTGACCTTGGAAGATCCAGTGACAGGCGCGTCCTCATGAGGCTTAGAGGTGATTGGCCTTCTTGCCTTTGCCCTTGCAAGTGGTGGAAGTGGTGGCGATGGTGGACTCATCGTCGGAAGGGAAGACAACAGCAGCCTGGGACTCTTCCCATTGGCACTTGTTCACCTTCTTCTGTAGGGCTTTGGTAGCATCGCATTTCTGAATGGCAATGGCTTTGGAGAACGGCGCGTGGAGCACTTCCTGATACGAATCCCACAAGGATTCGTTGATTTCGCTAGCGCTGGTGAGGAGGTTGGTGAACTTGAAACATTCATAGTGGGGGTCAAAGTGGGGAAAGGTGAGAAGGCTGGGTGGCACGGGATATTTGCTGAAGGTCCAGCTCTGCTTCTCGACATTCCACACAGAGAGCTTGCAGGGATTCCCTTTACCCTTATTAAAGGCTAAGGCAAAGGAGGTATAGCCCACTGGCTCGACATTGTATGCAGTGGGGTCACCAGCATGAGCATGCATGTCATACTTGACATACTCGAGAACCTGACTGGGGTGGACAGTGAAGATGGGGTAGTCGCTCAGGATGTGGGTGAACCCAATTAACCCATCAGGGTGAATCTTGATCGTCTTTGAACGGATGTAGTGCGAGTCTGGAAGAGGGGGTGGTTGAAGAGGCATGTCGTTCGCAGAGAGGATGTGGTGCAGTGCGGTAAAGTGTAAGTGTAGCTCGAAAATATACTCTAAAAAATCTGAGGGGGATAAGGAAGAGCTAGATGATGATGAAAAAGAGCTATAAGTAGTTGGAAGGTCTAAATGACCCAGGAAATTTTGAGGATCATCAGAAGGAGGCTTACCGGTGCCCTCGGACAAGTCGGCCACATTATCGACTTCAAGGGCTTCCAGATAAGGCTTTAACAAATTCAAATCCGTGATCTGAGCATATGGTAGCCAAGTCCTATCACTGGCTTTCCATAGCACCTCAAAAACTGAATTTGTTTTAGAGCCCGCATGAGAAATTATCTTGTCAGCGGCCCATTTAGTTTTGTGTTCATCCGAATCGACGATTTGCGCATCCAGCCGTCCTGGAAAAAGTTGATCATCATTCGGGTGGTGGATTCAAAGTAGAGATGCATGAAAAATGTTATGAATACCACACTGAAGCATACTAGGAGGAAGCTGAATGTGAAACGAGTTGTTGCCAAAGTCTTTCAAGACCAAATATGGACCAACAAACTTGGGGATCAGCTTCCTTGCCAAACCTTTAGGGAACGTCAAATTCTTTGAGGAGATGTAGACAAGGTCTCCCTCCTTGAAAGGTGCGAGTTGACATTTCCAATTTGCTGTTTGAGTCTGTTTCATGCGAGCAGCCAGGATACTATCATGCGCTGCCATGATCGCAGACTTCAAATGTTGGGTGAATATGCGAACACCTGGATATTCTGTCAATGATGCAGAGTCCCACACCATCGAACGAGGCATACAACCAGTGTTCAGGAAGAACGGTGCATATCCGGTACTTTCAGACCTAGCTGAGTTGATTGCAAACTCAATAGCTGGTAACTTCGAAACCCAATCCTTCTGTGTCAGACCAACACATTGACGGATCATCTGGGTAATTGTTTGATTCGCTCGCTCAGTAGAACCGTTGGTCTCAGGGTGATAGGCACTTGACATCTTGAGCTGGGTACCAATGAGGGAATGCAGGTGCATCCAGAAAATGCTTGTGAACAGTGAATCTCGATTACTGACAATTGCTTTCGGGAGCCCGTGATGCTTGTAGACTTCGGCAAAGACTAATTCAGCAACTTGGCATGCTGTATAATTTGTTCAGCTAGGCACAAGATGCATCATTCCCATCAACAAGTCAATAATCACAGTGATTGAGTCATACATCGAATCACGATCCTTCGACTCTGGCAACGGTCCCACAAAGTCTATTCTGATCACCTCCCAAGGTTGCATCAGAACCGGTAAAGGATTTAGCAATCTGTATGGTCGCTGATTGCTGGGCTTGCTATGGCTGCAAATTACACAAGAATTGCAATATGTGTGCACATCTCGGCTCATATCTTTCTACCATACGTGTTTCCAAAGGTATGTCAGAGTTTTGCGAGCTCCAAGGTGTGCTAACAATGTATGTGCCTCCGATATCACGATCTCGCATAAGCTACGACCAGCGATCACAATCGAGGGAATGCACAACACTCGACGGTCATCTGTTTTCATGTAGAGTAAACCGTCCACTGTAACCTTGAAATTCTTAAAATCTCGAGGTCTTTCAACAATTTTAGCAAATACAATATCATTTTGTACTGCCCACGAACACTATTGAAAAGATCGAGCAGCTCGCGCCCTCCTCGTGCCCTCCACTCAACAGTTCCACAAGGGAAACAGGTTCCAGCCCCTCAATCATATGATTGATTGATTGCGACTTATTTGAAATTTCCTTATCAAGCAGTTGTTCCTGATTAGGTAAATTTAGATTAGATTGAGAAACCAATCCATCGGCTTGGGCAGGCTGGTCTAGATTGGACCGCTCTGGCCTTGCCACGTGCTTGCGCGCTGGCAAACACATGGTAAGTTGTTCTTGCTGTTGTGTCTGCTCTATACCCTCGCCCTCCTTTCGTTGCTGAGGGCCTTTCAGCATGAAATTTGGGACACACGGGCAGCAAACTCCTTGCTGGTCTCAGGATGACCAGATTCTGCAGGCAGAACCTCAGGATGACGCCACCGCTGCCTAACATGACCAGGAACCTGTGGAGTGAATGATGAAGTCGAGGCCTCGACTGACCCCAAAGTCACCGATCTCGACTGACCCTGAAGTCACTGATCTTGACTGACCCCGAAGTCACCAATCTCGATGGAATGGGCATGCCCTCCAGTTCGGTGCTATCACCGTTGATCGACAATCCGGCATGTTCACCCTCCACACCAATGAGAACGGGCATGGAGATGAGGTGATGCACAAGCGTGTCATTGTTGATGACATCATGGTATGTGTATTCACTATGTGCACACACAGTACTGGGCTCATCATTAGAGTACAGATGCGATAACATGTCTGACAAAATGTTTTCAACACCTGGCACATACACAACCTCGAAATCAAACTCGGCAATTTTTTTGAGCCACCGCGCTTGTCGTCCGGACAAGTTCTTTTGATTCAACAGGTGAATTAGACCTTTGTGGTCCGTGTACCACTTGAATTTTACACCTTGAAGTATGTCGCGATGTCTTAACATAGTCTCGACACCTGCTAACATCTCAATTTCGTGCACAGGATAATTTTGTTGTGCAGAATTCAGCTTCGCGGAGTAGAACACGGCCATGCTTGCCTGCCGCCAGTCTGCTCCCTGACTAATAACTCCTGCAATACCCGTACCACAACCATCAGTTACTATGTTTACTGGCGGTGCATCTCGACTATAATTGAGCAGCTTTCGATGATGATCGCGGCATTTTGAAGCAAGACGTTTAATGTCTTCGAATGCACATTGATGCGTGTATTCCCAACGAAATGGAATGGTGTCACCAGTAAGTCCATGCAATATACCCATAGGAATTCTGACGTGATCTATATCATCTGCCAGGTATCTTGCTGCTCCGAGGAATCTGCGCAACAAGTCGCAGTTCGTTGGCATCTTCCAACGAATGAGCACGTTGACCTTGTCGGGATCCATGCAGATTCCATTGTCATCAATTATACGACCAAGAACTTTCATCTCTTGGCAGAGGAAGTGTAACTTCTTCTCTCCGAGGTAAAGTCTTTCATGTTTCAAGATGTCAATGACTAACTTGACATGCTTAATGTGATCCTCCAGGGTATCAGAGTCCACTGATCCCACATCGCCTCTGGACACCATGATGGACACCACGGATATACCTTGTCAGGGTCGATGAGGGGGATTTCATGGTTTATAGCACATAATGGAGGTAAGGGAGTCTCGCTCGCCTTCTTGCAGAGTGGTTTCGCATACTCACGGAGTTCTTGGTGAATCCTTTCCAGATTCTCCTCATACAACTCCATGGACCTCGAAGAAAGATGCGTGACCCTTTCGCCCTCCATAGGCAGTGGAATGTTACTACCAATGATGACACGTGAGGGGTTTATTCCGAAGGTAACCTTGTGTTGATATAACCAAGGTGTACCAAGAATTAAGTCATAACCTGATAGATTTATAACGTCAAAGTATCGATCACAGTAGATACCTTGATACTCCAACTTCGCAGTAGTGCCAAAGTTAACTTTTGACCTCGAACCCTGGACAGCAAGCTGAACGGGCACAGGTGAAGTGAGCTCAACCTTTTTAAGGTTAAGCTGTTGAGCTAATGTGCTCATTATGAAGTCTCCGAGAGACCCCGAATCTACGAGTGCATGGCATGGCTGACCATTGATTTTAACAACAATCACTAGAGGTTTTGGGACACGGCGTGCAGGATCCTTGATGTACGCCGAGTTCCGCTGAATTGCTGGGTAAGTCCCAGCCTCCACCTGCTGTCCGTTGAGCTCGAGAACCTGAAACTGATGCTCATCTTCGCTCAGACGAACTCGATTCATCCTCGAAGCCCAAATTCACACCTGCTCAGCATTGTACTGCTCCTCCACCAGTCATTCTGGCATTGGTTCATCATACAAGCATCCAGGATCATACTGCAGATCATACGGAAGAGAAAACAAATCATTCTTGAGTCGCTGGTAAGCTTTATCAAGGCGTTTGATATACCAACTAACAAGATTGAACTTCTCATTCTGCAGGTGATGCCCATGAATCATTACATTGAAGCTGCGAAACTTGTCACTAATGACAAACCACTCGGGTGAGTCTGTAACTGGTTTTACTTCAAATCTTCCTAGAGATTGAACACCTTTGCATCCTTCGCCAGGAAGTGGTGCACCAGCAGTGAGTACACGCTTTGCATTCCATGCCCATACATCAGCACACAGCTGGGTGCCGAACCATGAATGCTGTGTAAGTGGAAAACCAGACCATTCACTACACCGAGTAGCGAACCATGTTCTGATCTCGAACAAACGATGTTGTACTGCGTCGATCGAGATGTAATTGTGTGTATCATGAATAAAATCATATACAACAAGTTCATTGTCTGATATGCGCATTGCTGAAAATTGACGACCACGAAACTGAAGAGCATTGGATGGATCTCCCGGATACGGCTGCATGCTCTCTAGCATGTACTCGAGCTTT
>JABCKG010000083.1:0-37152 GCA_018851835.1 Hypsizygus ulmarius | reverse complement strand
CTATGGTCAGCTGATCAGAGGAGACATCTGAGAGCTAGTGGTAATTTTGTGTCATTAGCTGCAGAAGATAGGTCGCCGATGCTCATTTGCCCGTTGTATGAGCATCTTCTTGGGTGAGATTACACTTAGCCGAGACGCGACTCGCGTTGTTTGGCAATTGTATGGCCAAGCTTGGTTGTATTTTAACGCCGAGTCCTGACCTACGGTTTGGATGCCCCAGGTAGAATAAGACTAACCAGTATGGGCATTAAACTTTCTCATAACCTTGACTCTTCTTGCTACTTCGTCTCAGGCCAGGGACTAGACTAACTCCTTCTCTCGGGGAGTCTATATCAATGTCAATCTTCACTAAGCCCTTGTCGCTGGAAAGCCGGTACCCAGATTCCAATCGGGCGGCGCTGCTTCGAAGTTCGAAGCCTACCTCCTATAAGTGATGAGCTCAAGGTGAGAGGCGATATACTTCACTCACAAAGGACACGAATCCATAACTTGCCGTCCATTGAGGTTCTCGGTACCACCGCTGCCCACTCTGTCGTGCAACTTCAACTGCTTTTCGAATGGATGGAAGCAGACCCATCCCTTGCTTACTATCCCCAGCTTTTCAGCGTCTTCTTCTGCCATCTAGAAGAGCCACCACCCCCAAATCGCATTTCCCAAAATTATGCGCAAAGAGTCAAATTCGCTATGATTGCAATAGAGGGTATAGAGCTGGTCTGTTGGTGCCACCTCGAATTCCTTGATAACGAAGACTCCTTGATGTTGTCCAAGACTCGGACAGTGTGGCCCCAAATTTGGAGGTGGATGGAATATCTATACTATTGGGCCGGGGATGGCATGGATAGGACCTTCAATGCGGAATCGCGACCTCCCCATGACAAAGTCGCAAGTATGGACGCCATTCAAAGCATCATAAGTGCCTTCTTGCAATACCCTTCTATTTCGACGAGCGAAGTCATACAAGCAACACCCGGCATGCTTGTGATGCTTTTCGAAATGTGGGTACGGCAGGCGTACAAAGCGCGGGACGATAAACTTCCGGACGCCATGTACTCGGTATCCCAAACCGTTAAACAGTGCTTCGCGTATTCTGCCGCTTACATTCGCCAACTAGCTGATGTAGTTATCGAGGGCGGACCATCTGTTGCACCACAGTTATTGCTACCTCTCCAAATGATCATGTATGGTGGCGCAGCATATGTTGACTGCTATCGAGTCGTCCTCTGCGCCTACATTGACCTTGCAAAAAACATTCCGCAGCTCCAAAACGCACTCCTTTCGCAGGGTGCAATGCACGACGTTTGCTATCTCCTTACTTTCGTGACTTCTGTTCCTCTGGAGTGGGACGCACGACAAACCTCAGCTGCCGTTTGCGTTGAGTACATACGGCAGCTTTCAATCACCACTGATGGAATTACGTGGCTTCTCCAGGCAATACGCTACAAGTTCATCCACAGCATGTTGAGGTGCGCAGCGTGGCCATCTTCGGGATTTAAAGATCAGTTTCTCTTACCAATAGCATGGATTGGGGCCCATGTCCCCTATCGCTCGGTGTTACGGTTGCTAGAGAAAGCCTTAACCTCATCCACTGGAGCGACCCTCGAAGCAAATGTACCCCGTGATGGACAATTCTGGGAAAAATGGTTACCTATTCGCATTGCGATCAGTGATGCGTTAACGACAAGATCGGATGCAACAAAAAGATATGTTCTAAAATGTAATTCATCTAAGGTGTGTTATTTATCTGCTATTCATTTTTCCTGATTCTGGAGATGTTGATAATTCCCAGTGCACTGCCGTTGACCTTGAAGGAGACTTCAAGCTATGCAGCACTTGTCGTGATGCTGTACATTGCTCAACATCTTGTCAGCGATATGATTGGAAGGAGGGCGGCCATCGTTGCATGTGCAGCACCATTGCTGCCAGGCCCACATGTGAGGAAACCTTTGGAATCGGCTAAACAGAGATTACATTATTTGCTCTTAGATGACGAGAAAAACGCGTACCTTTCCGGTCGAGATTTGACCTTCTTCGCGTTCGTCATGGATTGCGAGATGCGCCGTTGGCGTGAGATGATCATCGAAAAGCGGGATGAAGTCCTCTCCATTCTGTCATCCTCGGACCCGAAACCACCACTTGTAGTGGTTCTTGAACAACGCACCTACCAGTATTCCTTCGAGGTTGTGCTCGCTGCACGCTTCGATCCTAATGACGTCTTCGCCCATGGACCCCTCCTGCAGGGTAACAAGCAGTTGTATAACCGCGAACTTCCCAATGGCTGGATCCCGCTACTTCAACCATATCTCAAAATTATGTGTGGAAGACTAAATGTTATTGTTCAAGTACCTTCAAGAGTTTCCGGTAATTTGTTTGGGTGGCTCAAGAAAGGAGGCTCGGACCAACAGGGAGAGGGGGGTAATTATTCACAGGGGTAAGGTCAAAGTGTATTACTAGGAGAAATGCGGTGTCGCTCACCCTCTATCTACATCTTCAGGTCGTAAATGCATGACCAGCTCTTCGGAACTGCCAACATCATTAACGGTTCTCTGCCACCTCGTTTTCCATTGGCTTCATCCGCATCATCAGCATAGGACATCATACCACCGGCTTCATACGCCTCGAACAGCGACATTCACCGCTTGTACTGTATCGCCTCCCCCGGATTAACGGAACGCATCACATCGCCCACTTTGATATGCCTTGAAGGTAGTCGTTCACCGCTTGTACTATATCGCCTCTCCAGAACTGACGGCTACAGCTCATCATTGTTACTGTCATGTCGCTATTCCTGTTTTTACTGTTTGGTCCCGATTCCCATCTACACAACGCGCTAATTACGAGATAGAGGGCACTGTTTTCACAAGAGTTGGTATAACTTCTTGACCGCTCATATATTCGACATATTCCCATTAGAATTTACTATACTATACACGTACTCACCGTCGTAATAATGCAATTAAGCCCTGTTGAACAACGAACTTTATGAGAGTGCCCAGTGCGAGTTCTACTATGTTTTGGTCTACTCGAGTCGGGCCGCCGTGGCGCCGGTTACGGCCCTTAAACCCAGTGCCAAAGAGAGAGTCCGACTCTGGTCCGACCCAGTCGAAACTCTCATCATTTGCCTATCACCAGCATTCATCCCATTTGCAGACTCGACTCGTCTTCTAGCAGGTTGATCTATATCTCTGCACTACGTTCAGCAGAGGGTTGTCAGGTGTCTGCATGACTTTCCAACCATCGACGGTGCGCTAAAAGAACAGTCCCCAGTCCCAAACTAAAATGTCACATACTAATTATCTTCCTGGTAAAGAGTGGCTTTTGTTCAGGGTTCCCAGTATCCTGCTCTCACTTCTGCGAATCTATCCTATTGACTGGATGGATATCTCTCGTCTGAGGCTAGAGCTGTCCTGGTCTTTGCTATATCATGCGAGGATGAATTGACTGTAGTTTGAACGCAGACATCACTTCTTGTTCCACTTCTTGTCGATGCTCTCAGCCTCATTCCGTAGCGTTTACGCCTTCTACGCACGGAAACGTTGACTGTCAATGTCCCTGAAACTCGTTCATGTTTCTCTGTTTGATCCACTGCTCAGAGTCTTGCTGGTAAAAATCGCAGGATATCTATGTAGAGGAGAAGTTCCTCAGATTTCAATCAAGTGGGCTACCGCCGCTTCTGCCTCCTCGAGCAGGTACAACAATCAAGTTGTGGGTCACTGCAAGAATGTAGACGTCATTTGTCGACCCACATTGCTCGACCCACACTGCTGTGTATATTTTACATGGGCCCCTTAACACTCAGGCCTGCGCTCCACCAACCTCCTATTTTACCGTGTACAGCGACTACTATTTGACGGTATTGTTACCAGGCAAGAAATCGGTTTATTCCTGTTCCGTGCATGGCGTCTCCATTGCCTGCGCTTTCTTTCGCTCTAGATCGCTCATCCAACGGCGCACGCTTTTGAGGCCTCACAAGGTTGTAAGAGATCGAACCTGCCGGTGTGTCTATTTCTTCATACTGATGTTCTAAATATAATTCTAACATTGTCTAAATATAACTCGGGACCGGGAACCAGTGGATATACTTCGATCGGTGTTTACAGCTCTTTGTTCCTCGAAAGCCCATAAATATGGCTCACTTTTAGCCTCATAACTTTCAATACTTCCACACTATCAACCACTATTACAACTGCACAAACCCCTCTTGTCTATCATGTCTACCACTACCATCGATCCTCCGTCCTCTGCCACTTCCACGTCTGCTTACCCCACAGACACTTCTGTTTCCCAAAACTATGTCCCTGAGATCCTCGCGTATCTCTCAATTGCGTCTGTGGTTGGTGCGATAATAGGTTTGGCTATCTATTTCGTTCTCTTCTACAAGCGCCCCACGACTCCTCCCGATGTTGAGGTATGTCTCCTGCATCATTCCGTTTAACGTGCTGTCTGACGGCCCGTATGCAGGAACAGAGCAAGCCCAAGAGAAATACCACCCCCAAACAGTCGAGAATTAGTTGGGCATCTGACTCGACCATTGACACCATTCCTTCTCCTCGCAAAGCCGCGATCAAAGGTACGGCTCGTCCTCTCTCCAAGTAAGGGCCTTCCAAACAGTGGAAGTGTCCCTTACTTGCATCACGACTACGTATCCGTACCTCCTTCTCCTATTTCCCACACGTCACTCGTCCTCATCATCAACTCATTCACATACGTAGCCCTGGCGTTATTGGGTCTTCGTGTGTGGGGGGGTCAGGCCTTGGGAACGATCATCCGGGCCGAAAATTGTTCGAAGGATAAGAGTGGAGATGTCATGGACTGCAATAGGTCGGCGATGTAATACACAATCATGCGGGGGAAGGCGCTCACCATTACCGACGGTCCTTGCCAACCAGTGTTGCGCCGACTCTCTGCATTGCATGCCACCATCACCTTTTGTCTCTGGGATGTTTTCACTCTTAGTTGCGTGAAATATGGGGTATTCATCTGTTGGAGGTGTCGTTAGTAGATGGGTTTGATCATGTTATCATCATGGACTGTATCTGCTCAATAATCAAATGACATAAATTCCACTCTGTGATTGAGCATCTATCATCGGGGTAGATGTCCTCGTACAACAATGAAGATGCGGTAATTATTTATTCACTTTCTACGGGTTGAAACAGATGACTATACCAAGACCCATTGTAAACCAGCTGAAGAGTCGCTTAGCCTAAATTTTGAGGAAACTGTGAGATTTTTGCGGATACGGACGTGAATGAAAGGTGAAGCAAACAGCAGATATGTATAGGAAATAGGAATTGTGCGAACGTGAGTAGTCACATGATATCTTATGAGCGGCTCTTTTGACATTCGTTCATGTTAGTCCGCCGTACAACGCCCTCAAGGTTGACGTTTGGTCTCTTGGTGCTACGGTCTGGGAGATGGCCGAAGTCAAAACCCGTGGCACCAATGGAAAATGCGCCAATTGTACTTGCGTTGGTCGAAACGCGTACTGAGGGAACCTGCGACCCGGAAAGCTGTGCAAGAGCCATTTGGACAATGTTCCCCCCGATCAGCACATCCTGGACTTCAGAGGACTCGGATGCCACTTCTGCCGGAAAACTTGTTCTCCGCTTCCAACGCCATCGTTGAGCCTCTCGTCGTTCCATCTCTCTACATGTTTGGCGAGAACTGCATTGCGGTTGGCGTAACATGTTCCGTAGTATGGTTTGGAGGGGACAGACTGGCCTGAATCGTTTATTTGTTGATATCTCGAATCGGGGTGCGCGAACCAATCCAGAAAAGAAAGCTCTCAACTCCCCAGTCACTTTGTTCGGTCTACTTTACATCAAAGAAGGGGAACAGATGAAAGAATAAATGAGCACTGCGTACGAAATAGGCAGTAAAATTAGGATGGGATTCGAGAAGTGGATATCACGATCGAGGCAGAAGAGTCGTTTAAATTTCTCCACGAACTACTCTTTTCATTCGTGGAGAAATTGTCATAAGTGGCCGGTGTTCAATCTTCTCTCGAACGGATGGCCACGGGCTCCTCGTCAGGAATGTCACTGTTCTCGAACCCTCGGAGAAGAAGGTCGCGACGCAGCCATTGCTCTTCTGGGGTAAAGTACCAGCTGATGATACCAAAAATAGTGACAGCACCGAAAATGACACATGCCTAAAATGATAACTGTCTATCAGCAACAACACAAAACTGGGATGATCAGACTTACAAAGTTGAAGGTCTCGGAACTGACGGGGAAAAAGAACGGCGATATCATCACCTATAAAATTTCCTTAAAGAAAAGCCAAATGTGAAGGGATGAAGAAACATACGGAGATGACGATGCCGTTGAAGATGACGGCGGAAATGTAGAAGGGGGTCCTTAATTTTCCAAGGTAGAAGTATGATGACTTGAAACGGTGAGGCGTCATGGTCAAACGAAGAAGTGCAATCAACCCATAGGCGGCGATGGTAGGAACACCGCCAGCCGAAACCAATGACGTGAATGCTACTTGACTGGGAAGGATAGTGCACAGAATGCAAGCACCGAAGATGTATATCACCGTGACGGCATGCTTAGGCTGACCTGCGGCGTCAACCTGGCCGATCCAGCTTGACAGAGGCAAAACTCCGTCACGCGCAACTGCAAAAACGAGGCGCGAGGCGGCCACGATAGCGATACTCGTGTTCTGTGAGTATCGAAGTTAGATATAGATAATGAGTTAAGGCAGACATGAAAGCCTACCAAGATGAGCCCCAAAGCCGCAATAAATGTCATGAACGCACTGGCACCTCTCCCAAGGGCGAGAGCGTATATTTGTACGAAAGGCTGTGGGGCACCGAGGGAGAATAACGTATCGAAATCAGGAGTGCAGAACAAGAAGAGGATCGTGGTAATGAAACCCATGATGCCAGTGGCGAATGCAGCGCTGAGGATTCCTTTCCCAGCGATGACTTTAGCATTCTTAGTCTCCTCAGCAATGTGCCCAGAGGCGTCGAAGCCAGTCATTGTCCCAGCCGTAAACAAACTGCGCCACCGGTGAGTAAACGATGTCGACGGAAGCGTCCGTGAGATACATACAATGACAAGATCCAGTTCCACCCAGCGGGCGCGCCAGTCCCGTTGTCTGATCCACCATTGACGTGTTAAAAGCGAGAATCGCGAGGAAGTAATGAGGGAAAACGTACAAGTTTTTAAAAAGACGTCATGAGCAGAGCGGAAACCATAGGTCCTCGACACGCCGATGGGTAGCCAGATGAGATTGAGGAAGAAGTCGAGCATAATCAAGCAGAGAGAGAACTTGAAGATGGCTGAGTACAGTCTAGGAGGCAAATAGTTGATTGCAACGGCCAGGAACAGTATGGCCTCTGACAATGCCCAAATGAACGCTCTCCATTTAACGTTATCATTGGAGATGCCACCGGGGAAGTCAATCTCCCAAACAGCGAGCTGAGATACGATATAGTTGGCGGTGGTCTAGAAAAGGGGTGTGTCAAAGAAGGTAAAAAAAAGAATTAGATAGAAACAGGTACTAACTTGGCAATTACCGGCAGTGAACGTCATCCAAGCGGTACATGACCACCAGGCCACGATAAATCCAATGAAACGGCCATATTTGGGACCAGCACTCTCAGCCGCCCAGATATAGATAGATCCGCTGACCGGAAGAGCTGAACAGATCTCTGCCAGAACTGCCGCTGTGATTGTCATGAACACGATAGTTACAAGATAAGATGACCTGGAAACATGTCAGGAGGACTATTCTAAGAAAGAAAAAACGAGCAACTTAGATACCAGATAGCTGCAGGTCCACCGGCTAGGATGCCGAGGAAGAGAATGGATCTAATCGTTATCAGACGCTTGTACGACGGACCAGGGTAACTATACTCACCGAACACCACCAATGAAATTTAGAGCACAGAAACTGGCGGCGAAACTTTCGATGAGGTGCCAACTGCGATGTAGTTGCTGGGAAGAAAAGAAGAATAATCAGATCAGAAACAGTGCTAAAACCGTAGAATCGATCTTGACTCCTACTTGTTTATATCCAAGGTTTTGCTAAAAGTACAAAAGGTCAGTAACTCTAAAGCGTACCCCAAAGACAGGGGTTCGATAAGGGGTGATACTGGGGGCTTCCCTACGCAGGTCTGAGCGCTGTTCAGGTTCAAGCGGTATAATCTCAATCCTCTTTAATTTCAACAACTCCTCCGCTTGTCACAAACCGCCGAGGCAGCAAGTGAACAAGACATAAGAGAAGATAGAAACCAAAGAGGATACCCGCAGCCATTTATCCCAGGTATTACAAGATAATTGACGTTACCGATACAGGTCAAAAAAGCGAGGGCCCTTCCCAGCTTGCCCAGGTGGTCATTACCAGCTGGAGCTCATCTTGATCAATCGAGGACGCCTCCTCCCCAACTTTGGGATCCTCGGGAACCTTGACGACCTTGACAATGGACTCAGTGGACATGAGGAGAGAGAGGGCACGGACAATCAAGGGGATGATGCAAGGATGATGGGAAGAAAAACTTCAGGGCCTAAAATACTTCGACTGATAGGATTACATAATCCACCAATTTTTCTGTGCCTGGATGTTCAAAAGGATTTTGTAACAGTTATACTGTATATGCCATGCCTACGTATGTACATATAGTGAAATAGGGTAAGCCTTTATGAGATGCCAAACCACTGATTTTTTTGTATTAGTGAGGGTAATAGGAAGGGATGAATGGGACAAACTGGTTTGAGAGCTTTGATGAGATGCCACTCCTCCATCGACACCTCAGATTTGAACGAATCCTGGAATTCAAAAAAAAAAAAATCAGGGATGAATATCTCGGACCATACCAGGAGCGTGAAGGCAAGGTAATCCTCGTACCTTGAGCACATCAATACTTTGGCGGCTAATATGGCTGAGAAGCTCATCCTTCTCATCGAAATGTCGGCCGAACATCTTCGCAGACTGGTACACCGCGTGCTCAATCTTGATTGCGACACCAGCACCTGCTTGCGATTTCTTCACGATCTATCAAGTCAATACAGATGCGATTAGAGTTTATTTCCGGGCATGGAAAAAGGATGCCATACATCGTAAGTTTTGTGGTTAATCTCCAATGACGTTCTGGGAATTTGTGGCTTAAGTGGAAAGCAGGAATAAGGCGCATTGCAACTCACATCTTGCCGAGAGGAATTACTTCCTTCTTTCCGGTTGCTGGATCCGTCTTGACAACAGCCAAGGGAGTCCCCACTCGCAAAGTTCCGTCCAAAATGTCGACCCCCAAAATGATAGGCTCTCGTTTACAAAAGGCGGCAATAATCTTGAGACGACAGGGCCAAACGGCTTGTGGCGCAGCGTCTTTCCGCTTCGCCTCCATGATCTCTTCATTATATGCTTTGAATGAGTCGAACAAGTGATAAATGATATCGGCTGCCAAGAAAGGGTCAGTGTGAATAGTTAAGTGCAATGACGCACGATCAACTGACCTTTGAATAGACGGATACCCATCTCTTCAGCCAACCGCTCGGCTTCCTTGTCAACTGTAACATCAAAGCAAAGAATACATGCAAGCTCCTTTGCTTTCTCCAACATCGTCGCCGCACGCATGATATCCTTCTTGTGCACAGGTCCAATATTGATACCAGACACAGGGATCTTGCTGGATTTGAGGAAATCCAGCAGGGCTTCGAGAGAACCAAGAGTGGATGCCTGGACGCAAACGCCGCGGCCAGATTTGTCAATGCTATTCAGCAGCGATGTTAGATCGGACATGATCTCTTCGCGAAGTTCGTCTTCGTCATCGTCGGGACCGACAACAAGCAAACGGGAACCGGCGATGGCCTTCTCGAGGTCTGGTGCAGTGATCTTTACTCCGAGCGCAGCCTTCACCTCCTTGTGGTGGACATAGACAGACTGGTGGAAGCGAGCACCGTCAGAGTGTAAATTCCGTTTGACTAGATGAGACTTACCTTAATCCGTAGCTCCCGAAGTGGCTGTGGTGTCAGAAGCGCTCTTATCTGCGTTACGATCGGTCCATTCAATCCACAGACCACAATCTTGTCTCCCTCCCTCAGGATACCATTGGACAGGATAACATCAATCGTTGTGCCCAGACCCTCAATCACCTTCACCTCGAGCACCGTGCACTCCAGCTCCGACAGGTACATCAGCCGATCGCTCATTCGCTGTTGTGTCAAGTTCACGAGTAGCATGATCATATCGGGTACGCCCTCGCCTGTGATCGCGGATGTCGGCACGAGTGAGACGTTGCGGGCGAAGTTCTTGTTATCGTAGTAAAGGCATGCGTTCAGCCCCTCCTCGGCAAAGGCCAGGATCGTTTTGGCGACACGGTCCTCGAACTCACGTTGTACGGACTTGGACTGCTTCGCGAGCGACTCTCGGAAGGCGCCGTCTGGGGTAGGTTCCCAGCTGTATATACGATCAATCTAAGGTGTACGGAAAATGGTCAGATGAGCTTGAAGAGGATGAGGATGAGAAGTACCAACCTTGTTTAACGCGACAATGAAGGGGGTCTTGCGATCACGGAGCAATCGGAGCGATTCCAATGTCTGAGCTTCGAGCCCGTGCTGGAAGGTGAAGATTGAATTTACCGCAATGTTTGATCACTGTGTTAGACGTACCATGATATCTACGACGAGGATGGCGATGTTACATAGGGAGCTTCCGCGAGACCGCAGGTTAGTGAAGGACTCGTGACCAGGTGTATCAATAATTAGAAGACCAGGAATTTTATATTCTTGGCTGTTGTCCTGTAGTGCATGACGGTAAGTATCCAAACAATGTGTAATGGTAATAAAAATGAACGTGCTTTGTTCAAGACCTGCGTCTTGGTCTTTATAGCATCGACTGGGAAGTAGGTCGCACCAATCTGTTGAGTAATGCCACCTGCTTCACCTTCCTGGACGTTCGTTTGACGAATCTAGCAATGCAAATATGGAGAGTCAGAAACCAAGCCAGCTGAAAAATAAACAGAACAAGAGTACCTTGTCCAGCAACTTCGTTTTACCAGTATCGACATGTCCCAGGATACAGCAAATGGGACTCCGAAGGTCATCCTTATTTCTCGCAGCAAGCGCAGCTTCGTGCACCTTTGCCCGCCGTTCAGCAGCCTCAGCCTTTCTCTGCGCCGCCATTTTCTGGGTCTGCGTGAGCTCCTCGTCCTCAGATGACTCATCGGAGTCCTCCTCAGAACTTTCCTCCGATGAACCTTCATCAGAGTCTTCTTCAGATGAAGATTCCTCCTCCGATTCTTCTTTAGGTGGAGGCACAGCTTTTGACGGGGCTGCCTTCGACGGAGCTACCTTTGGTTGGGGCCCTTTCGCTGCAACTGGCTTCTGAGCAGGTTGTGCTGATTAGAAGAGAATGTTGAGTGTTCGATCTTCAGCAGAGTCGATCAGCTTGCTTACCTTTGGGCGCTGATGTGAGTGCCGGCTTCTTCTCCGCAGGTGCAGGAGGTCCAGAGGGTTTCTCGTCTTCCTCTCCACTCGAAGCATCCCAGTCATCTTTGACCCCTTCGGCGACTATAGCCTTTTCCTCCTCCTCACTTGTTGCCTCCCAATCATCCTTCGGCTCCTCAGCGGCCTGGGGTGCTTCCTTGGCTGGCGGAGGCGATGGGGCGGCCACTGATTCCGGTGATCTAGGCCTGGACTCTGGAGCGGGTGAAGCATCCTTCGTAGCAGGTCCTTTCTTCTTGCGATGTCCATAGACGACCTTCTTAGGAACAGGCGCAGCACTCCCTGATGCCTGCTGTAGGCCTTCGATCTGCACACCAGAAGCAATGAGGGCTTGTTTCCTGATTTCAGCCATTTGCTTCTCCTCTCTCTGCTTCTTCGTAAGGAGCCGCCCTTCTTTCTTCGCAACCTCCCTTTTAGCCTGTGATTCCAAACATAGTGAGCACTGGTAGATGTAGCGGTTTGCAAGGCATGACACACTTTCTCCTTCTCTTTTCTTCTTTGGCGTTCTTCTTCCTTTTTCTTCTCCTCCTCCTCCAACTTCCTCTCCTCCTCCTCTATCCGTCTCTGCTCTTCTTCGAGTATACGCTTAGCTTCCTCCTCCAACCGCTTCTTCTCTTCCATTAACGCCTTCAACGCGCCGATCCCACCTTTCTTCTTGCCTGCGGTAGCGACGGGAGCAGGCGCAGGCGCAGGCGCCTCGTCGTCTTTCTTGGTTTTCTTCTTCTTTTTTTTCTTGGAATCTGCTTTACCTCCAGCGTCCTCGCCCTCATCTTCAACCTCCTCTTTTGTTGTTACGGGCGTCTCTGCTGCTGGTGCTGTAGGAGGCGCCTCCTCTGCCTTCTTGGCGGCGGCTTGAGCCTTTTTCTTCGCCTGTCAAGTAAGATAGTTAGAAACGCAGCCTGTACGAATGGATAATGCTGCACCACACACCTTTTCGCGCTCCTTCTTCAGCTTTTCCTTCTCCTTCTTAGTAAGTGTTTTGGGTCCCGCATCCTCAGCATCGGATGCTCCGTCCTCCTTCGGCAAGGCCGCAGATTCAGCAAGAGCCGGCGTAGAGCTTTGTTCTTCTAAGAATATATATCAGAAGAATTAGAGCATAAACCATGAAAGATAATCCAATTCACTGACCTGCTTTCTTATTCTCCTTCTCTTCACCTTCGTCATCATGCCCTTTATCCTTCTTCCCTTTCTTCTTGTCCTTCTTCTTTTTGTCCTTCACAGGACCCCACTCCTCGTCCGCCAGATCTTCCGCAGTAACCTCTATGGGTCCCTTCGATGTACTCGCGGGTGCGACCTCCGCGTCTGAGCCTTCCCCGACCGCCGAGCCATTCGGTATCTCATCCACTGCGTTTTTCTTGTTCTTCTTTTTGTCCTTCTTGCCCTTTGCTGCTGTAGCCTTGAGCGCTGACTGACATGGAACATGAAAAACCATCATGCGATGAACAAATTATAATCATACCATAAGACCACCAAAATCGTCGCCTTCCTCGTCCACCTGTGCACCGTCATCCGCCAGATTCAAGGCTGCATAGCCGGAGAATCCAGATTTTGGTCGGAACGCATCGTTGACATCGTCAACGGGCCCAGCCGCAAGGGCATTAGGTGCTAGCGGTTCGCCAGCCTTGTCCCTGCAGATACGGATGGTTTATACCTTGACCTGGCATTATGGGTCATCACATAACTCACCAGAAGTCATCGTCGCCCTTCTTACCCTTCTTGCTCTTGTTTTTGGGTGCCATTTAGTCCGTGATCGTTTGGATTGGGCTTTTGCGTGTAAAGGTCAATATAAGAGTTTGACCCAAGGGTACAGTATGTGGTGACGAGTAGTCAGGATTACAATTATCTTTCGGATCGGGTCCGGGATGATCGATTGATCGATGATCCACGTGTTGTACGCTCACTTCCGACTTACTACTTACCACAATTTCACTCACTTCACCATTGATCAACAAATACGATGGGGTTGCTCACAATCATCCGCAAAAACCGTCAGAAGGAGAGGGAGATGCGCATTCTTTTCCTGTTTGTATCGACCCTCTAAAGCTATTCTCCTACATACTCATTTACCATCAATTTTAGTGGCCTTGATAACGCAGGCAAAACAACCATCCTCAAGAAGCTCAACGGCGAAGATATCATGAGCATTAGTCCTACACTTGGATTCAACATCAAGACATTTGCACATGGCAAGTGAGGACACAACTCCGGTTCTGGGTGTACTCCGACGCTAAGATATCGTCGGCTTCGGTTCATTCATCAACCTTAAGATATACGCTCAACATATGTACGTGAACCACTTATCTCACAGCTCTCGTCATGCATTGACTCTTATATACAATACATCTGCAGGGGATGTCGGTGGCCAACGGACCCTCCGACCCTACTGGCGAAACTACTTTGAACAAACCGACGCGCTAGTATGGGTTGTTGACTCCAGTGACAGGATGCGCATGGGCGACTGCAAACAAGAGCTTCACAGTCTCCTAACCGAAGATGTACGCACGTCTCGGCAATTTACCCTTCCCCATGAGGGGAAAATGAGAATACCTCATGCTCAATTGCGCAATTTAATTAATGACAGCGGCTAGCGGGCGCGTCTCTATTAGTATTTGCAAACAAGCAAGATCTCCAGGGTTCGATGACGGACACCGAAATCCAACAGGTAAGTCCAATTCCACGTTGATGTTCTATTTAACGGCTTCTTCCTCCCTTTTTCCTTGGTTTCTCCGATCTTTTCTTTCGTTCTTCGAATCTGGGTCCAGTATGATTTTGGGCTCATGA
Organism: Hypsizygus ulmarius; assembly: GCA_018851835.1. NCBI lineage: Eukaryota > Fungi > Basidiomycota > Agaricomycetes > Agaricales > Lyophyllaceae > Hypsizygus > Hypsizygus ulmarius. The sequence continues at coordinate 22,921 of JABCKG010000083.1, read as the reverse complement.
TGCATTTGATGTGTAGGCGTTGGATTTACGCGCGATAACGACACATCACTGGAAGATATGGCCATGCAGCGCTGTGACAGGGAAGAATCTCGTGGAAGGGCTAGATTGGGTCGTCGACGATGTCGCCCGCCGGCTTTACTATAGCTCAACGGCAACCTCTCAGCAGCGCCACCAAGATCAAAGCCAGAAGGTCCCCGGCGGGATGGCACCGGCGGCGTCAACATGATTACAGAATATGGGCAGCACACATACATGCATCGTCATCTCCGTTCACCCATTACCTCCTGTAATACTGTGCGTGTACACATATACACTTTCTCGTCCGACTCGTAATACCCGACGTTCCCTTTTGTAGAGACGCCGTCTCTGCAAATTAGCAATGTGCCCCCTTTTTTTCTGCACACAGCACATCGCCGCTCGCGTTCATTTTTTCAGTGCAATGCCTCCAATATTCCTGTATCTTTCCTTGCCCCAGAACGATCATCCGATAAACACCCATCACCGTTGATTCCCGCCCAGTTCCCTTCAAAATCCCCATTGGTGAACCGTCTGCGATATCCCACCTGAACAGAGAGACAAATATGGGATTCTCTACTCCAATACATGTACGTCTTGCGGCTCAGTATCCACATTTGGTCCGTGCGCCTCGTTCTCTTTATTCCAGACACGGAACTCCCTCTCAAAAAGGCTTTTATCTTACGTTTTGACAGAACTCTGCGGCTATCTTACAGGTGGAGTCTCCTCTTCGTCGTTCTGTAAATCAGAAACTATTCCAGACTTCCGTACTTGCAAGTATCCTGTCCGATCCATCATCGCTGAAGTGTCCAGTAAATATCAGAGACACATAGAATCTCTCCGCGACTCGTGTGTCAGTACGCACGGAGGAATCGCTGGCGCATTTTATTCGTGATCTTCTCTGCAATGCAAGAAAGTGTGTAAACACCCTTCTTCCTTTGCTTCCTCCTCGAATACCCTTCAGAGTTTTTCGCGGAATCTCCTTTATTAAATACCACAACTCCCTAGGTCTTCTCTTCTGCCGATCACTTTTACCACAAGAGGATTCTCCTTGCACGTGCCGTGTTATTATGAGGGGCGTCCTTTCGTGCTTTCGTTAGGCTCTAGTTTGCACCATAAGAGCAACACGTTTTTGCAATGCGCGATATTCAAGGACATCCATGGTGACACACCCGCTCGCTGTACTGATATAGTCGAGCCGACCCGCACCATATTCATTGTCATTCACCTTGCGATCGTGGGGCACAGTGCATGTTGCAGATTACGTGTTGCATGAGACGGGGAGTCGCACTCCCACAACCTTTACAATTGGGTGCGTAAACATCTTCCGCCCTTGGACGCGTTAAGAATATGCTGAACGAATGCAAATTGACTCTTCCGCACAGCACATGTCCGTCAAAAATTTCCAGCGACCAATGGACCTGACAACTTTGGCAATATGCATGCCGTGTTATTCTTTTTGGGAAGGGGAAATAGTCAACAGCCCATCGCTAACTGTGCGGGAATATGTCCCAGATGTGTTCAATGAATTGTAAGAGTTCTAAGTGTGAATGACATGCAGTCATATCGTAGTCATTTGCCCACCTCCTTAGAGTTGCGGGGATTGAGTGCAGATCCCTAACAATGTCACACTGCCTTCCAATACCTATTTCAGGACGAGCGCTCTGTCGGGCTTGTCGAATAGGGTTGAAGTGATGAGGATATTTGTGTACACACCTATCGAAACTCACCATGCAGCAACATTCCAAACTCCTTCTAGGAACAGGAGAACCAATCTCCTCTCTTCCTTTCCAGCAACGGCTATTCAATTTTCCTCCAGGCGTGAACATGTCAAAACACTGCCGTTGATAATGTACGAATCTGGGGGCCGTTGGACAATCGATACTGGGTCCCTGGGCATGTGCCGGCATAGGTTAAATGGTAAACCCAGAGGTATGCAGAGAGCGCACTGTGCAGAATCCGAACACAACCCATTCGATCCCAAACTTCAAATGCCCGTCGAATCTCGTTCCCAAGTCTGAGCCCAAGTATCCGTTTCCACGTCCCCGTTGATCGATCATAGTTACAACGGCATGTGCGGGCACCAAGAAACCGCAAGTTGAGATCCAGCCAAGGCAAGCATCAAGACGGTAAAAAGCATATGACCCAAAGAGTCAATCCCTTAAAGTCTATGTGTGGAATGGAGAAATCAGGAAGAAGGGGAAGGCCGCTGGAAGGAAACAGAGTCTTCACGGAACTTTTAAGCAACAACGGTATCCCATCACCATCGCGTCTCCAAGAAGCCGCTGAAACTCCCTGATTTCCCGCAGCAAACATGCATGCCCGTTTTGCCCAAGTAGAGCTCTGGGCAAGGGCGGCTGAGAACCGAAAACTGATTTGAATAATGAATCCAGACCTGACGAGGGTTTAGGCGTCCGGGTTAAGAGGTGAAAGGAGGAGCTGCTGCTCACGGTACCCAACATATACTTACACACACGCCTTGAAGCGATTTTCCCTGACTACTGCTAAGCGTGTGGCGCACAGCTGTGCAGCTTCTGAGATCTGAGCCCCGGCGAATTGAGTCCGAGTCTTGAATGATAGATGCATGATCATTGTCCATTGGACAGAATGTGTACGATTGAGTTTTATGCTCTAGTCCTTCTGCTCTTCTGTCTGATGCGCTGGAATGGATCTGGCACGCCACAGCAGGATCGGTCAGATATGGCAGTCTGCAATGCCAAGGATAGCAGTCATGGGAAGCAGGCAAACTTCAGTAGCAGGGTCCGAAGTATAAGAGAAATCATAACACCGACCTATATGCGCCCGCCTCGACACCAAATGCTGTTCGGTCGAGTGTTCATGGTCGTTCCGGTTTCGAGGGACTTTTCATGGTAGCGAAAAGGCGGAGTCCGACATATTATTGTGGCTGGGAAAGGAAGATTGAGCCCGGCCGCATTAGCACCGTCAGTGCTCGTTTGTCGATTTGATACATGTTCGAAATGATGTGCAATATTTCAATAGAAAGTAACCATTCTTGATAGGTTGCTTGGACCCGCTGACTATGGTATTGGGGCGGGTCACGGGTGTGGCAGATTCCGCAATCGCCAAGGTGCGCGTTATTGCGGATCGCAGGTTGATAGACCATAAAAAGTCTGGTGAGGCTTGGGCGTAAGACTTCTGTTTATTTTTGTGAGGAGCTTCAATTCTGGTTCTGATGTCAGAAGAGACTTTCTCCGAATTAATCCTACAGTCGCATCGAGGTCGAGATGCATCATGAGGTGCGTGGAATGAAGCCTTCTTCTTGCTTTATGGGCATATAGTGTGTTTGCCCTGTTATCCGACATCAAGAAGAAAAATCAGAGACAAGCAAACCGGGGAACAAGAATACGCTGGCTGATTGAGATAACGACACGTCATGCATTGTGAATCAGAGGATTCTCGCTTGACATTATTTCTGAACATACGCCGTTGTCAGCATGTGCCCAATCCTATTGTCGTGCTCGATGTCAGAATTTGCCGAGGGCTTTTTCCGATATCAGTTGACCATTGTGGGTCACTGACAGATGCATCGCAGAAAGTAGCACATGCACGACATAGGCAAGGTCGCGAAAAGACACCACGCAGGCTTGGTGGTCGACCTCGGTGGACATATTAGTACCAGTCATCGAGGGTAGGTTCTGGAATGATTTCGACCGACAAAAGACCAAATAAGATCCCGAGGCAAGGTGTCGCGGAGTTGAAATGAACATGGAGGAGACCAAAGCTGGCACGCGACAGGCCGCAAAAAGTGACATCGAACATGCAGATAGACATGGTTCATCACCATATCGTGAAGCACATGAAAACTCTGATGAACTGCAGGCTGTATGCGACGATAAGTATCCGGAGCACAAGAACGGCGGGGAGGTGGGCGTGGGGGGGAGGAGATGACGTGAAGAATGAGTTGGGAAGACGATCGTTCTGGAATAGGAAGCACAAGCCAAAAGGCTATCGAGATGGAGCGGAGGCATTTGGTGGTGATTGTTGGGATCCGAGTGGGATTTCGGGGTGAATCTGGGATTGTGATGGCACGTGGCTACAACGCGAATCTGGAATTCCAGGAAGATCGCGAAGGATGCCTTGTGCAACCCTGATTTTGCAGAGAGCTCGAGGAAAGACTGAACGCGACGTCCCAAGTTACACGCCTGCAATGCCGCTTTCATCTGCCCTTTGCCAAGTCAATATGTATTCCCCGCCGATCTTTATCCAATTACACGAGTTCCTTTTTTTCTATCCGTAATGCGTTATAAGAGCACCTGGTTCAGCTATTTTTTCTCCAGCCCGTTCCCTCCTTCCTTCTCCCAGCCATGTCTTCCTCTTCCCAGCCCTGTGTGCCGTTCTCTACACCCAGCAAGGCTCTTCAAGCCTCGTCCTTCTCCCTTTCTCTCCTCAGTCCCCGTTCATGGGTCGTCTCCTTTGGTACGCGTCGTATCTTCTGCTTTCACCAAGGCAGTATACTTACTCTCCACTACCTACAGCACGCAACTCGATTCTGTCTGTGCTCAACGACGCGATAACGGTCGGACATCTTACCATATCCGATTCAGAAGGCACCCACTATTATGGAAGGTCTCAAAAAGGATGCAATGACGTTCACCTCAAAATCGTCAACGACAACTTTTGGCTACGGCTTCTTCTGTAAGTTGCTTCATGTCATCTATTTTGAGCCAGACAGCTGACCATGTTTACCAGGGCTGGAGATCTTGGTTGTAAGGATCGACACACCCATTCACCTCGTCATACACTAACCTTAATACCCTTTCCAGTCAGCGAAGCGTACATGATTGGTGACATCGAAGTCTCCAGCCTTAAATCAAGTATGAACGTGAGTACCCTCGTGTCACTCTTCCTTTGTTTCACTACTAACGTTTACCTTTGTTAACTTGTTTAGCTATGGCTAGAGAACCAGGCAGGCATGGAGGACACGCTCTCATCTGTCGTCGCACGCGTTTCATCGGCCATTTCCGGCCTATACAACTCCTTCCTCGGGCAGACTCGCTCCCAAGCACGTCTCAACGCGATCGCAAGTTACGACCAGTCCAATGAGCTCTTTAAGGCAAGTTTCCTGATGGTGCACATCATTGCAAAAGCTAACGCGCCATCACTCTATAAACAGGCTTTCCTCAGCAAAGAGATGATGTATTCCTGCGCTCTGTGGGATGATGCAGAAGGTGGTGTCCGTGGTGATCTCGAATCCGGACCCTTTCCCGGCGACCTGGAATCCGCACAGCTTCGCAAAATCCGTCATGTCCTCACAAAAGCACGCGTAAAACCCGGCGACCGGATACTTGAGTTCGGCTCTGGCTGGGGCGGCCTCGCTATTGAGGTTCGTAGGCCGTTATCTCTATTTTTGTCTTTCGTCAGACTGGTAGCTGATAGGTTTGTTTCTCTTATTCTAGGCTGCGAAGACATTTGGATGTGAAGTTGACACGCTAACGTTGTCGACTGAGCAAAAGATTCTCGCAGAGGAGCGGGTCCACGATGCGGGCCTTGACGGGCGTGTGCGCGTACACTTGCTTGATTACAGGGAGATCCCTGCCGAGTTCGAGAAGGCTTTCGATGCCTTCATTAGTATCGAGATGCTGGAGGTGAGCTTACAAGCTGTGTTCTCGCACCGTCATTGAACAATATACCACAACAGCATGTCGGCTCGAAACACTACAACACATACTTCAAGCTAGTCGACTTTGCGCTCAAGTCAAGAAATGCCACCGTAGTCGTCAGCGCGTCTACCTTCCCTGAATCAAGATACTCTGGGTACCAGTACGTCTTGCTCTTTCCCCGCCAATCCTGAGAATTATGCAACTGACGACCCATTCTCTACAGAGCCGAAGACTTCATGCGCCGCTACATGTGGCCCAACTCCTGCCTGCCGAGCGCAACAGCCCTCATCACTGCTGCGCAAACAGCTTCACAGGGCAGATTCACGCTCGAGGGCGTCGAGAACCACGCAGCGCGTGAGTTCTGCTTCTTCTCTCCATCCATCGGCAAGAAAGTTGATTTTTTTTCTCCCGCGTAGACTATCCCCGCACATTGCGCGAATGGGGCCGCCGCCTGGACGCAAACCTCACGCAGGACCTCATCTCAAAAGACTACCCCGCACTGCGCGAACGCGCCGACTACGACGCGTTCAAGCGGAAATGGCACTACCTCTTCGCGTACGCCGGCGCGGGCTTCGCCAAGGGATACATCACCTGTCACATGCTCACGTTTATCCGGGAGGTGAGTGTCTTCCTTTTTGTGGCTCTATCCTTTGTGGCGCGGGAGTCGCTCATTGTGGTTTTTTTTTCCCCCAGAACGACGTCCCCCATCTGCGGTGTGATTAATCTGTTTGATACGATTTGATTTTGAATTGGCTTGTTTTCCTCGGGACTCTTCATATACCCGGTACCCGCGGTTCCGATCCTACGTGCCTTCACGCCCACGTACATGCACACTCTAAAGCCTTCCTCTGGCCTGGGTATTTACCCACGCCGAAGCAAAACGAAATCGTAATGTGTTTTTCGCCATCGTGACTCTGTCATGACTCCACACGATTTCTTTTGCATTTCGGGGACGTTTATCATTATTTTTCTAGCCTTTTTTTCATCCCTTTCCACTGAAATTAGACATCATTCCTGATAGATTACAGTCGTTCTGCGCTTCCCATGTTCCTTACATCCCTATCACGCACCCATCCCCCATCGCCCTGTCTCTGGCTATTGTCGTCATCGGTTCCAATCACAGCTCTCCGTGGAGTATATATTCTTTTTTGCATTTTGCATCGTAGAGTTTCACATCTTTGTTTGGGGGGGGGGGGGGTTTGGTTTCGCTCTTTGGGGTTTTTTTCGCTCGTGCTCTGTCTCTCTCTCCTACCACTTGTACCTATATATGTATCTCACTTCATCATGAATTGGAAGTTTGGAACTTGGAAACTCATAATGAGACCGATTCCGAGTCTGAGAAGCTCAGAATCAGAAGGTCACGTTTACTGTATGTAAAGTGCTCGACGCTACTTGTTGGGTAGCCTGACCGTGTGCCTGGGAGATTTATTTCTTATTCGAGCAGTGCACTAAAATTGATGTGACTCCCTGATCGTGGCAGCGAAGGAGAAGTTCCTTCCAAACTTGCTATTCTTTATATATGTCTGTTCTTGGTCTGTTCTTTCAAGCCTGGACTAAAGCTCTCTACAGCCACGGTGCCGGCCCGACGATCCAAAATCAAACTTCACTTGATGCGGACGCTCTGACGCTGTTATTGCAACTCGTGGCAGGTCTTGGCGCACAACAGGCTACGGTGACATGTTTGCGGCCTGAGCACATGCACCCTCGGCGAGATCCATGGTTCTTTCCCCCAGGATGATAGCTTTCTCTGACCTCGAATTTGGAAGGCTTTACACACACGCTGTCTCGCAACATGTTCGCGGCACATATCGTGTTGGCCCCCCAGATGTTCACGAATGGAAGAGAAGGCATTCTACCCCGCTTTTGTTTAGTGTTTCTCTTGTTATTTTTCGCATACAGAACCTACCGCGGCATATGCATCGTCTCCGACTCGGACGCTCAGATCTTGATCCACGTCCACCAGCTCTTACCCATTTCGCTTTGCTCACGTCGCCAGTTGACGGCTATCCCCCGTGTCTTTGCTTCTCCGCTCGTACTTCAGCGAACTCTCTATCCTAATTTGCTCGAATCCTCTTGGATGATGATGTGATCAGTCATGGCGCTGGGACTTTATCGTTTGTTTCCCAGCGAAAGGCATAATTCTAGTTTCGTGGTCTAAGCGGGAACAAGGAAAGGCCCACGAGGGCCTGCAATCAACCACCAGTCACCTCCGTCGCCGTAGACTCGGCAAGGAAGAACCGCCCTCGAACAAGTAAGTGGGCAGAAGCTCGCATGCCAGTGACGATGACGCGCCTTGATAGAAAATGTGGAATCCGGAGAGATACTGACCACAGGTAAGTAGACAGGAGGTACAGTGAAGATTTGAGATGGGTTGGACGAATTGAGATATGGATGGCGGCAAAGAAACCACTGTGTCGAGTAGATCCCCACACCTGTTTCATTATGTGGCGATGATTTAGTGCATATGCACTCTGATATGTTCTAGGGAAAAGTGCTTACCGTGCTTCTGATTATAGGTAGCTATGCCTTGGGGCTTGAGAATTGCCACTGGTGCAACACCGGTTCATTATTTTGCGGTGAAGAGATTCCAAGCCAGAAATTTCAGAGCTTCGAAAAGTTCACAATCAGAAAGGGAAGCTTTTTTCATTGATTCTGACTGTCTGTCAAAGGAAGGAATGAGGTGAGAGTCAGATAGATAGATAGACAGATACAGAATGCATATCTATAGCCCTTACCTCCTTTCGCTCGCTGACGGGATTTCGCAGGATTTCGCATCTCAATCACATTCGCCAATTATATGTCTTCAAAAGATACGATGGGACAGGATACTTGTCGGTGAGCGGGAAGAGTGCCTGGAGCTTCGCGTGGAATTTACTGGAATTAAGCATGGGAATTTGGGAATTTGTGCGAAGAAACGTCGCAAGGTGGAAAAGGGGGCCGGTAGGAGGAGATGATCCAATGATCCACCTTACAACTTATGAGGGTCCAGTGATCAAAAGCCACATCCGACATACTGGTTTGATCCTCCTTGAAGTATGCACTTGGTGTACCCTATACTGACAAGCCTTGCAGCTAGTAGCGCGCGTCTTGTTGTATCATATACAGTAAGGGCTGCGGCGTAGCAACTGAACTGAGTCACAACATTGGCCACATACTCGAGTACATTTGATATACTTCGACTATGCACCCTGATACTCATACAGCCTGCATCGCTCCTGTGTATAGGCAATCTTGATTATCATTATGTCTTAGGATGCATGAACAAATGATAGCGACCGTGTGGGTGGGTGCAGTGAGATGAAACATACATGGGCGGTGCTGCAGATATTTAAGAAAAAGGAATATAAAGGACAGCGATGATATACGTGGGTATGAGTCGTAAAGCAAAATTTCCCGGTAAATTATGATAATTGATCGAGAGGACTGGCGTCATTAATCATGAGGGCAAACGAGTAGGATCTAGTTTCGATATCCATGACTGTAGTTCCTTTGGGTTGGGGGCAGCGAGTGCGTGCGAATTAGATGCAGTGAAAAGAGTGAAGGAGAAGGGCTTCTGTGCACGCTGCGAAGTTAGCCGTCAGTTGTTGAGCACACCAGGATGACGGCTTACCCCGAGCAGTGATTCCTTGTGTGGATCACTTTCGACATTCACTCCGCTGAGACTTACAATTCCAATCTCCTCCACCTCATTCGAGTGAGCGTAGATGTGAAGGTATGGTCTAAGTTTCATCTCGTCAGTTTGATAACCGCGGCAGCTGACAGGTACCACACCTCTTCAATACAAACCACCGCCGTTCCCATATGTGTTGATTAGCGTCAGTGAGAATCCATAGATGGCCTTTCTTCGTGGCACCGTCGCTGCCAGCAGAAGAGGAGATTATTCGGATGGCGGGAATATTCCCAAAGTGACGTTACGCACCTCCGCGGTACCAGCTTGGTTTCCGAAATGAGCTTCAATCCTTCGAGTGCATCGAAGTCTGTCGTTCGTTTCTTCGTCGTAAACTCCTCAGGGTCGGATGGATCTTGTGTCAGGACAATCTACATTATTAATGGTATGATTAATACATGACAATTTCTTCGCAAAGACTGACATACCTTGCCACGATGTCCAAATTGCTTTTGCCATAGTGCAAGCGACTTGCCAAGTATGTCGTCAGCTCCCCATGCAAGTGTTTCGGCTGACATTAATCGAGGAGGAGAATGTGTCAAAATCACACGGATCGCTTGAACATCAGCTGCTCGGCGTTCCATCGATACAAGCCGAGAATAGTCCTCCACAACTGAAATCCCTCTAGGCTTCCATGCTCCTAAAGCCTCCTCACCTCGTACGTATTTTTCCGACGTGTCAAGTCTCCAGAGGTCTTTAGGAGAGCGCGTAAGTGGGGGTGATAATCGAACACTAAAGAGCGTGCTTGTCTTCGAAAGAATCTTCGTAGACCCAAAGAATGTCATCAGCCTGGAGGGCGGACTGGCATCGCGCGTCCGCATTGTAATGGCGGCGTCCATGGTGAACTGGACTGGGTCGGCACAAGTCTCGACCGCAACAGCGAAGTTGATCTGCACGAGTATTCGTTGGTTGGCAGCAGTGACTCTATTGAGCAGCAGCGAATCATGAACGCTCGAATCCCAAAGAGCCTGCGCCTCCAATGCTCCAGTACCATCTGGTTTGAACTCCACAGTTTGCTCCTTCATCAGCGGCAAAGTTACGAGCGCCTTCGAAGTGGATTCGTGCATACGTCCCTTGGGATCTAGAAGTCTGATATTCCCAACACGGATTCTCGTGAATTCTAACCAAGGTAGTTGTTGCCCAGAGTTCGATGAAAGCGACAAGATGATGCGGCGCTGGAGGCCCTGGTGTAATGAAAAAGATCCCGGGTCAATGCTTCCCTGAGAGATGACGGGAACGGGAGCATAGGAGCCATCTGGCCCAAGTTCACAGATTTGTAACCACGCGACTACGTCGTGAGTCTGCTCCACCACGAAGTCGGTCTCCGACCGGCGCATAGGTGGCAGAGTGGCAGGTCGACTCTCAGGTGTGCGACTTCCGGAGGAGCTAGGTGGGGGATAGTGCTTCTGCTCCCGCAGCTCGTCCCAGCGTTCCAAACGTTCCAGGTAAGTTGGTCGGACGGCTGCGAAGAACTCAATTGGAGCGTAACCTGAGCGGAGGTGGTTCAGGACTTTGGTGGTGGCGACTATGGAAAAGCTGCGACGGAACTTCAGCTCTGACAGAGATGATGCGTCCATATCGAGCGCGGAGGACGGGAAAACCTCCTCTGAAGATAAGTTCTGTCCTATGATGGACGAGAGTCTAACCTGAAGGTGTATGGCGGAGAAATCATGCGAAGATAATCCCTTCACGGAGTCCACTGTGAGGAAGAAAATCACCTTACTTCCAGGAAGAACAGTTCCGGGAATGGGGGAAGAGGATCGAGTCGATGCAGTTGAGCCATGTTTTGCGGACAGTACCACGCTGACGATCTTCAAATCGACTCGACATGACCCGAATGCCTCTGCAGTATACCGGCAGAATATGGGAACAGTGGAGGTAGACGATAGCCTGCGGGCGAGTGGAGCGAGAGAAATGAGCGCGTTGCCAATAAAAGAGTATTCTGGGGGAGGGGAGTCGTAGAAAGGTTCGTCTGAAGAGAAGTGCTGGGTGTAGGATGGACGGTCGATGAACGTTGTCAGATTTCGCATCCGCTGCAGTTGCTGCTGCATTCGATCAAGCGACCATGAGTAAATGGCGTTATGCCGCTTATCCAGGACCTTGACTGCAACCGAAGGCTGGGTAGAAGATGCGAGAACGGGATCTGCGACGTCGCCAAATGCGTCTAAGCCCGCAATCGTGTCAACGGCAGAGGTGGGCGCTCCAAGGCAACCACCCGAAGAGATGGTAAAATTATAGGAAACGTCTTTGCCAAGTTCCTTACTGTGGGGTTTTGAGCGCCTCAACATTGGGAAGTCGGAAAATGCGACATACCTGATGATGTTTGCTTCCTTTACCACGACAGCACTTGACAACACCATCTCCGCCATACTGAATGAACGATGTGCTCTCCATTTATCGAGTACCTTCCGGATCAATCTGAGCTGCTTCGCAGTATAGATAACTGGCTCGAACTCTTCTACCTCCGAGTCTATCTCCCCACGGGCACGAGCGTCGATGAGGCGCCTCATCTGATTGCGAACCATCCTAAGCTGGTGCTCCATGTGTTCTTTCTCCACTTTCAGGTCCTCCGCTTCGGCTGATGATTCTGCCATTACCTGAAGTCGATGCTCCAGTTGATGCTGAACATCTCTCAGCGAGCCGTCGATAGCAGGGCTTCCGTGAACACTCGTCTCGTCCGTCGTGGCAGCGCTTGAGAAGGGGCGTCCAGTTTCGCTCCAGACATCATCTGCTTGGCTAAGGCTGCTTTCCGGTCGTGATGGCTTCGAGTTGTGATCTCGCATGGTTTTCACCTTCGTGATCTTCTCGAAGAGCTTGTTCAGATCGTCATCTGGGAGATTGTCGAGCGTCGGATCCAAGCCAAGACGAGCAAAGGCAGCTTCTCGTTTGGCGAACGTCCAATCTACGTCAGCTTCATCAGTAGACGAGGTAGGTGAATTGGGCTGTGTCGAGGCTTCGGCATCCCCTTCGCCGGCAGTGACGCTGAGATGTAGATTCGATCTCATTGTTGCACGATCTCGTTGTTTCCGGACCTCCTCAGGATTGTTAAACCGGAAAACATGGTTGTCGCCTATCATTTTGTCAGAAGATTGGCAAGCGGACTAACAACCCACCTACCAAGAATGATACGGAACCCCGAGCGCAGTTTGTATGGCTTGCGGAACATTCACTGTCAAAAGACTTTTTATGAACCTACTTCAAGAGACTCACCTGTCCGGGGGTTATCTGCTTGCCGTTGAGGAACTGAAGAGCAACTAAATTTCGACTTGTTAAGACTGCAAGGTCACGAACTGGACGCACCGTGATGCTATCTGGCAGACATTGAATAACGACTTTCCCATCCGTATTCTCCAAGTAACAATGCTCCTCCAGAATATTGTCACCACTGAGACGTATGGCAGCAGGTTTTTCACTATCCAGTCGGCCAACCTAAAGAGGACAGAACGGATCGACAAGGAGGTCAATTGTGTTTCTACAACGCATTACTGACCATCGTCTTTCCAGGTTTGATTTGGTAGATCAAACATTCGCTCATCAGTGGATCTACGAAGCAAACGGACGATCAGGACAGAAGACAAGCACAAAAGCAGCCATATCATACCTTCATTCTGACGCAGCAGGCATTAGAGTCAGCTGCACTGATATCATAAGCGGAGATCAATTAGCATGAAAAACACACCAAGTTTACGAGATGGGGCATCTGATCACAGAAGCATGGAGTTAATAATACATTTGAATCCCAGAGACAAGACAAAACAGAACCGTTCAAATGGCGATCGACGCACCTTCTTTGGAGTATGAACACCGACCAAATTCTTCTCCACTGTAATACCCAGCTCCTCCAGGGCATTCTCCCGCTCTTTCTGCACCTCCTGCGTCCTCTGCATTTTCTCCTCCCAGGTTTCGTTCAAACTCTGCATCAATTTCTCACTCGTCTCCATCTGCTCCTGCAGCTCTGCCTTGGTCACAGTCTTGATCCGTCCGTCCTTCGTTTGGTATGTCACCTTTTGCTTCTCTGGAGGCACTTTGGGGTCGAATACGTCTTCACTGTTACTTGCCACACGAGCTAGAGTAGTTTGTTGGAAATGAGCATACGATCGCTTCACCGTTAATCCCTACCACAAAGAGAACACAGGGAAAGAGCGATTTGATCGTACCTCTGAGCACCTCCAGCTCTTCCTTGAGCTCCCGTACGAGCTTCGCGTTGGGATCCTCATTGACCACGGCCTTGTTCTTAATCTTCTTGGCCTGATCGGCATACCGAAGCGTACTGAGCGTTTCTTCATAGTCAGCAGGAGAGATAGCAGCAATCATCGCAGTCTTCGAGTTGCCACCCAAGCTGTCCTTGAGCAGCCATGTGAGTACCTATGATATGACCGGGACGCGATCTGATAAGTCTCCTGGCCGGAAAATGTAAAGAAAGTACGGTACTGCGGGGAAGACGCACCGAGTCGCGGTAGGGTACGAATTCATCGGCTTTCCCTTTCTTCCCCTTCTTGCCGTGATCTGCTTGACTTGCCATCGCAAGCGCCGAAATGACCTTTCCGAGCGTCGTTAATGACTTATTGATGTTTGCTCCTTCCTTCAAGCGCTGGCCCGTCGCTCCTGTCGAGTTCGCGCGTTCCGATCCGGCCAAATCAACCAAGCTAACGTGGAGAAGGGTGAGATAAGACGCATCTTAGGTGGAGGGATGATGCCGCACCTAATCCGTGACACCTTCTCAGTGTCCATGTTCGTGTCGACGTCGTGTCGTTTCATGGTCAGAAGGAGGGTGAAGACGGCATGTGAACGGGATGATCTGGAGAGAAGCACCTAGGTAAGCAGGAATTGGGTAGCATGCGGGAAAGGACGTTACGTTTCGTTCATGTTCGTAGCTGCTACCGTCCGTGCCTTGTTCCCTTCGTCCATGAGTGTCATCATTTCATCATAATTATTTACAACCAGCTTGGACAGATCCTCCACGTAGGGCCCCAAGCTGGGATGCTCGCGAACCCTGAGATTTCCCGTGTTCTTAGGATTCAGTAGGTCCCGCACTTTCTCGTTGTAGATCTGCGGTTCGGGTCAGCCAGGTTTTCTCTAAGGGGATGGATGCTGGTACTCGACCTCGATGTAGGAGACTTCGACTGTGAAGCTTAAGTGCGGGTCGGCTGCTGTTTTTGACTCGACACGATCGAAGAGTTCTTGACATGTGAGAGGGATAATACCCTTGTCCGCACCATCTGAGGAGGATGTGAGTCGCTGGAGAGGACAGTCGAGACGCAAACGTACAGCCCATCATACTACAATCCAACTGTCAGCGTTCCTCAAGTCTTTCGCGATGGGCCACTCACCTATAAGATTTCCCGGAACCTAAACCACCCCCAACAGTCCATCAGCCAACATGTCCCAGAGATAACAAAGCCTTTCTCGTACCAGTCTGTCCATCTTTACCACCATCAGCACCATATAGTAAGACCAAGAAAACATGAGAGCTCACAAGCCACAATACATGCATTAAACCCTGAAAACCCGTGATCCAGAAGCTCCTTCCCCAAATCATCATACAACGTCTGCTGCGAGCAGTACTGAGGGTCATCTCTGGGTCCCGCAGACCAATAACTCTTGTCGAAACTAAATGCCAGTTGCCTACGCTCCGTTGCGCGTTTCGAGTCCTGCGCGGACCCAGACTCGGGAGGGTCGATGATGGTCTGGTTTCCCGTCATGCGAATGAGCGGTTTTGCGCCACGAGCGATCTCTGTTCGGCACCATGGCAAATGAGTTCAGCTTGTCTGCGATTGCAAAGAAGAGTGATTTGTGTGACACGCACCGCGAGCATTTAAAGGACGACATCGCACGACGACTTTAATGTTGCCGTCCCCTGCCTCGGCCATTTATCTATGATAACGAACGCGTCCTGCGATGTGTTTGCCAATGAAAAGGGCATAAACTGGTATAAGGCGAGTCAAATTTGAGTAAGGGAAGTGGTAGTCAAGCAGCAAGTTTCTGGGAAGCGCGTGAGCTAATGGGGGAAATATCACGTTCCGTCCTCCATCGGAGCCCATCAATGATCAGACCAACCACCGTCAGGATACAAACCGAAGGATATTTCGCTTTTACTGATTCTCAAACAGCTAAACCATACATTTAGAGTGTTCAAGTTCTTATTCCAAAGTCTACATTGATCAGAGAATAGGAAAGAAAGTTTACTACAGTTTGTGGCGCTTCACCCCAACGGCGATCAAAGATGAGCGACAGACACGGCATGAGGGGAAAGGCCAGAGACATAGAAAATATGAGCTGGGAGTAAGAAGTTTCCGGCGATTCCTAGGGCATGAGACAGTCCACCCTGTCAAGTCTACCCGTCCATTCCAACCGTGGAATTCGGGTGATATGATGCCGCCTGGGAGCGTGAAGAGAGCTTGATATAATACCAAGTTCAAAGTCGGTTGGTATCAAAGTAAATCAAAGTCGTCGAGCTATAACGCGCAGTTCTTTAGCCCGTATTAGTGATGAGATAAATTTGCTTGACTGACCTCGTCGTTGTACGTCAATATCGTTCTCTTCAGTTTCGATGTATCAACCCATGTCACGAAGTCTTCCATGTGCCTAGTGCAGTAAATTTGTTACACTGCTATTTCGGTTCCATTTCGTCGACAACTCACCTTGTGACCAGATACGCAGGATCAGTTATAGTATCAGGGCCCACCCGCACATGCCCCTGCTCGATAAATTTCACAGCCTAAAGAAAGATGTAAATGTTTAACGAAATGTGGTCGCACGCTGGACATACCGCGCTGACGGTCTCTGACATCTTGGACATGCACATGAACACCGCGAGCCGTCTTCGACAGAAAGCCGCCACCGTAAGCTTGTTGTCTACATCACTCAGCTTCGCCGATGAGTTAAGCACCCCCATGTCGTACAGCTTTGACAGCAGTTGGCCTTCCATGCGACTGCGGAATGGATCTTGTGCAGGAAGCAGTGAGACGCGATGTGCAAATGAACGAAGCGATCCGCATAGTTTGTTGTACCTTCATACGCCATTCAGGAATTATTTTTTACGGCTGGTGATATAGCTCACTTGTGGTAATCTTCTCTGTTCTGTATATGATACCGGCGCATAACTTTGATTTCGCGGAGGTTGGCATCTTGTTTCCACTAAAAGCAATTATTGTCCTGGACACAAGAACAAAATGCAGAAACTACATACGTTCAGGAAGTCGACCTTTTTCAAGAGCTTTTGCTCGTGATATTTGAGTTTTCGTACCATGACGAGAGAATGAACAAGGACTTGTAAGGTAGTCGACTGTTCAATGTCAGTTCAACGAAACAGTCTGACAGTGGGTGAGGCCAGGATTCAGGACAGGTGGCCCAGGGCTGCTTCACAATATTATGGAAATGCCAAAAAAATGATGTCCCGTGGACGGGTGCAGTACCGGTCGAGCCGGCCCGATGAATGTGGCTTACATATTAGAAGTACCTCCGACTCCGTCGACTGCAATGTACATACAGGGTTTGAACTTGTGAGACAACGACTCCAGCGATGTTGGTCTGCTTTGAAGTAGTCAATGTAAGTAAATATTATAGTCATCGTTCATTAGGTTCAAAATTTTAACAGAAATCTGTAGCATTGTTTGTACCAGTACAATGTTTTTAACATTGATGCTCGTCCCAACTGAAAACCCGAAGAATGTGCTTTTCACCGAGCTTTCTCGATTCCAAAGATTGTGCAAGCTTAATGGTACGTGCTACTCAAAGCATATATATATGTATATATACTAAGTCATGTATCATCCAAAGACAAATTAGAAATGGTTTGTGCATATGCAGGAGAACCGTGACTCATTGCTGAAGCCCTGGCAAGGAGTGAACACACAGTCTTTACAACTTCAAGTGAACGGTAAAATCTGAGGACGTATTCATGGGAAGATCTTCTTTTTACTGCTCGTACTGGTACGAGCAAAAACCCTCTCAACACTGACTCCTTTCCGATCGTCTATCGTCACTCGTAGTTTTTTGAGCTCTCCGCACAATCCGCTGACCCAATATCACACTCATTTCAAGAATTCACGTTGGTCATTCGTTCGGTAGGTGAACATGTAGGCACATGCTTCTTGGGACGCGTACGGCAGTGTACTTTTCTGGCGATTCCGTTTAGTTTGATCAATGATAACGACCGTTGTGCAACTGCACGTGCGGAGTCCACTGTGGTATGAGTTACTTCGACCTTCGCTGTTCGTAGTTGGATTGGATACTGAGTGGTCTTATATATATGACCTGTATATCTATCATGTTGAGAGCCACGAGGAAAGCTTCGCAAAACTGAGATAACCCCATTGAGGTAGGTCGGCGGGCTAGGCCACGTGTGGAACACAACCGTTCAACAGAGCGCTCACACAGGCCTTCACCCTCTGGAACAGCTTGCTCGCTGTTCTGGACGTTCTCCTCGGTTCAAGAGATCTCCAGCATATCTCTCTCCTACGCACGCCACCTTTTATCCGCTGTTTGAAGGAGGAAGGTCGTCGATCGTCGGAGATATCTTTCTTTCTTGGTGAATACACACGTATTTTCTGTCCTACGACCAAACCTTTTCTTTTCTTATTCTTACCTTGTGGAACGGTGTCCTGACCCTCGTCTGTTGCCTGTTTATATCTGCAGATGAACGGTAACGTTCGCCCAGATATGCTGAGACCCGGGATTCCACAGCCTGCGATGCTCGGCGTTGGTCCACCATTCATGCAGAATATGCCGCAATCTGCGCACCAACAGATTCCAACTAGCCACCTTGGCCTCGCTCCGAATTCCAACCCCCAGAATCCTGGAATGATGCTCAACAACGCGCCTGGCCCCATGAATCAAACCCAGCAGCAACGGTATATACAAATGCAGCAAGCAGGGGAACTCCGACAGCCGCGACAGATGCCAATGCGACAAGGTCAGCCAGGACAGCCCATGATGGGTCCATCGGGAGGTCCTGGCGGAGGTGTGCCGCACATGGGAGGGCTCGCACACAGTCAGTCCATGTCGTTCAACCCGAGCATGTCGCCGGGAAACGTTGCGGTTCGACGGGTGGCCTCGCAGCCGCAGATGAACCAGGGTACGGGTCTGTCGCCAGGCGTCGTCATGGCGGGCATGAACCCTCAGGGCAACATGCCTCAGATGCGCCAGATTCCACAAATGCAGCATCAGCTCCGAATGCAAAATCAACATCATTTGCAGAACCAGATGTCGCCGGACATGCCTATGCCCATGAACCGACCCGTTGGCAACGCGAGCATGCCTGGTCGGACGGGTTCTGCCCAGCAGATCATGAACAGCCTACCGCAACCTCCGTCACTTCAACATCACCACCCAAACCAATTCCAAAATCCCGTACAGATCCCATCTCAACACCAGCAGCCTCAAATACCATCCCCTCGTCCTGGGACACATACGCCGAGCATGTCAATGTCGACGCCTGGACCCTCACATACACCCGTGAATCGCCCACAGATGGCGCCTGATGATCCTTCGATGGCGTTCATGGCATTTCCGAACACTCAATTCCCTCAGACGGCGCACAACACCCCTCGGATGCCCAACGGGCAATTTCCGTCTTTTGTCCCCTCATCCACCCCACCCATGGCAGAGATACCCCAACCCA
Organism: Hypsizygus ulmarius; assembly: GCA_018851835.1. Taxonomy (NCBI): domain Eukaryota; kingdom Fungi; phylum Basidiomycota; class Agaricomycetes; order Agaricales; family Lyophyllaceae; genus Hypsizygus; species Hypsizygus ulmarius. The sequence goes on along the minus strand of JABCKG010000083.1, from coordinate 3,996 downwards.
TGTCTGCTGGTCTTGGAACACCCCCAACGCGAACTTCCTTCCATCTCACACCAGCTCAACAATTTGAGCAGATGAACACCTCCCCCGACAGTTACGGCGGCCACTTTAACATGCCACCCCCGTCACATGTTCCCCCGCGGCCACCGTCACACAACCATGCACACCCTCCATTACCCCAACACCAGCACCAGCACCAGCAACACCAACACCAACAACACTCACCTGACCACGCACACATGAATACACATCCTCAGCGTCCACAGTCGCAGCCGCAGTCGATACCCAGACCTCCGTCACAGCAGGCCCACGCGCCACGCACGCCACAGCTCCTGCCTGGCCCACCGGCACCGCCAGGGGTCAGGATAGGACTGCCCAGTCATGCACCCCCACAGCCTGGGCATCCCATGCAGGGGCCGGGACCGGGCCCACAACCTCATATGCAGATCGCTCCGCGGCCACCGCCACCGGCTGCTGCCCACGTACCTTCCAACGCTGCGCCTGTGGCGCAAGCACCTTCGGATACACCACCGTCGACGGCCGCTCCTATACCACGGCCACCAGTCAATAGGTATAAGTTTTTATTTGATCCATTCTCTGGCAGTATTATTGACTGTGACCTTGTTCTAGCTCCGGACTACTCGGTTCAGGACAGGGACTCATTCGTTTACTTCAATTCAGTGGAGTTCTCGCTGGGGAGAACAAAACGGTGATTGCTGCTTCATTTCAGTTCCCGTCGATATTATCTGATCGCACTCCCCACTAGCAAAAATTACAACTCGCATGGTGGAACGACTTGATTAAGGAATACTTCACTGCAAAAGCCATCATGAAATTTACTCTCTGGAAGGACAACCAACGGAACGAAGCAAAGCCATTTGGTTAGTCACCCACCAGATCTATGTAGCCCTCCTTGACAGGTCCTGACAATTCCTCCGATAATCAGAAATTGGTGTCCCCATCCTCCCACGCTTCTTCCTCGTCACGACGCAGTCTGGCGTCAAATCCATGACGCTCTCGCTCGACGGCGCACGCGAGCGTATGTTCGCCCAAGGGCACTCCATCGTCGAATGCGTTGGCGCTATCTGGACATACAAATACAACAACGGCTATACAGTGACTTTGCGTGGGCCGCTAACGGTGCACGTCGTGGTCGTGGCTGCCCCTCCTCCGACGGCGCAGACTCCGCAGGTGCCGGGTGGGTACGTGCTGAAGTTCGAGGACTTCCAATTCGATGCGAACTTTCACGACAAGTACATCGCGCTGGATGCGGTGGTGGGGAACCGCGTGATGGAGTTGCCGAAGACACCTAGAGTGAGGAGTGCGCCAACGCCGACACCGAATGGGACGGCGAGCCAGCAACAGCATCAGCAGCAGCTTGAGGATGATAAGCGATGGGAGGAGCCGAGGGTGACCATAGAGAATGCGTCAATACCGGGGGAGCCGGTGAATGCATTTGGGATCCCGCAGGCGACAATGCGGTGTTTGGAGGTCGGTATTTTGGTTTTGGCTATGACTTTCTGGCGTGACTAATGGTTGTGCTTTTTTGCAGCTCGCAGAGAGTGTTGGTCAGATGGCAGATCTAATAACTTTTTCGTCTCAGGAGGATCTAGGTCCAATTGGTGAAGATTTGTTTGTTTGTCGCGTCGTGTCAAAGTTTCTGAAGAAAGTATTCACTTTTGACAGATGCCCTCCAGAAATTTGCGATGAGAATTCGTGAGATACATCCATTCAACCCTCCCCTTCCAAACAACCTCCTCAACGGCACGAACCCAAATCCTAACACCGTCCCCAATTCCTTCGCATCAATGCACGGCAACCCCGGCATTGCCCCTGCGCCACCCTCGTCGACCCTCTATTCAAGCGCCCCGCCCTCCGTTACGAACCCCTCATCCAACCCCTTGCCAGTACCAACAACGAACTCCCCGCAGAACCTGCCCTCGTCAGCTAACAACTCACCTCAAAAACAACATAAGACGATACCCCATCAGCAGCAGCAACTGCAACAGACTCAGGGCGCACCTTCATCCTCTACTGGGCCCCAACCCGCACCATCACCTGCTGTGTCGTCCAGTACGACTAACACGAACACCCCAGCGATGCCGAACGCGACGCTAAAGCGGAAACAAGGCGCGGACACGACGTCACCTACGACGGCGACGACCGACCAGCCGCCGCAGAAGCGGCAGACGCGGAAACGCCGTGCGACGGGTGCGAATGCGGGATGATTCGCATTCCCTTCTTCCCGTTACTTTCATTCGTCGTCGCTTCTCATCGCACTTTTTTGGTTTCAAAAAACATATTGCTTGCTTTCCGTGTACCTCACTTTGCACTGTCCGATCCCCGTTTTACAGCACCCCCGCACCCCTAGTCCCAAAATCCACCTTCTGACCGACTCTCTGACCCTTTTTTGTGTGCCTGTGTGCGTAGATTGTACCCTATTGCTTGCCCCTTCCGCCTTATCTTACGCTATCTCTGCATGGATCTACGTTTTATCGAACCGGCTTATTTATTTATATCCCCTGTACTGCCTTTTCTCTCTCTTTGTATAGCAAGCACACTGCCCTGCATTCATGGAAGGATGTTTTTGAGCCGGTCTGAGTCCTTGACTTGAATGGCATCCAGATGATATTACCCTGGGTGTTGCCGTTCATGCATCGTGCACACTCAGCATATAACAACAAATTTTGGTTGAAACTGGTATGGTCCGCAGTGAGTATGAATTCCTCCATAGGAGAAACTTTAGTGGGAAAAAAACTTTTGAAAGTTCCTATAAGCTTTATACCAAAGTCCATGTTCTGATATGAAGTCCATCCAAGTAGCATTCTAAATGATAGAAAAGCGAACACATCCTAGGGCAACGATCCCAAGGATATCTCCTCCTATACGAGGAGGGCCTACAATGGCGGAGACAAGCTATGGCGGCATACGGTGCGGAGGGTGGGCACAATGCTTATTACCAAAGGGCGTGACGGAAAGGGTAGAGTGAACGCCCTCCCCCTCCATGTCTGTCCATTACATCGCCGGGCCATTTCAATCCTTAAGTGCCTCCCCTCTTATCCCTGTGATGGCGTCAAGAGCTCGAGAGATTGTTCCCAGTCCTGACCTCCAATGCTCCAGGCGCCCGTTGCCCAACATCGACACTCGCATCCTATCTCCTTCCTTACCATCGCTCATCTCGCTGAGTAGAGTTGTGTCTCCTTAGTCCTCCAGCATTATCATGGCCAAGAGGACGACATGCGATTGATATGTTCGTGAGGAAGGGCGACAAATGAATAGGAGAAATAGGTGCGGATACGTAGTCGTGATGCAAGTAAGGGACACTTCCATTGTTTGGAAGGCCCTTATTTGGAGAGAAGAGGAGGTGTGCTCTTGATCGCGGCTTTGCGAGGAGAAGGAATGGTGTCAATGGTCGAGTCAGATGCCCAACTGTTTCTCGACTGTTTTCGGGTGGGATTTCTCTTGGGCTTGTTCTGTTCCTGCACACGGGCCGTCAGACAGCGCATTGAACGGAATGATGCAGGAGACATACCTCAACGTCGGGAGGGGTCGTGGGGCGCTTGTAGAAGAGGACGAAATAGATAGCCAAACCTATTATCGCACCAACCACAGACGCAATTGAGAGATACGCGAGGATCTCAGGGACATAGTTTTGGGAAACAGATCTAGAAGTGTCTGTGGGATAAGCAGACGTGGAAGTGGCAGAGGACGGAGGAGCAATGGTGGTGGTAGACATGATAGGCAAGAGTGGTTTATGCAGTTAACGTTGTAATGGTGGTTGATAGTTTAGGAGTATTGAAAGGTATGAAGCTAAAGGCGTAAAGTGAGCCATATTCATGGGGTTTCGAGGAACAAAGAACTGCAAACACCAAGGTATATCCACCCAGAGAAATTGAGGCAATGTTGGGATTATATTCAGAAGATCGATCGAACAATTGGATGCACCAGGTGGGTTCCAGTGTACCGTATAAACTCGCCAGATTAAGCCGAGGACTAGAT
>JABCKG010000082.1:10346-37724 GCA_018851835.1 Hypsizygus ulmarius | reverse complement strand
CCCCCCCCCCCCGATCCCTCCCTTTGTAATTACGGGATCGGGAGGGAAAGAAAGAAAAGGGGTATTTTTAATTTTATACTATAACTATCTTTTTAATTTTATTCCGACCCCGACCCTATAGAAATATGGGATAAGGGGTATTTTAAATTAAAAATTGAACTTCTACTAAATTCTCTAAGAAATAATGCTACCATTAAATTATAAGTTTTTCATATTATTTATAAATTTTTTAAACTCTACTACTTTTATTTTAAAGGTTACTAATAATTAAAAAATCCACTGTGGCTATCCTAATTTTTAGTATATAAACCAATACTATCCTCCACTTTCCTTACAGAATTAGGGCTCGGATTCTGACTCGCCACCTTCTCGCCCTGACCTACCAACCTTGGCTCAGCTACGCGAGGGTGGAGTTTACCCCAATCCCGTAATTAAAAAGAGGCAGGGGAGGAATATTTAAAAGAATACGGGACAAAGGGTCCCTGCAGAGCGCAGAGCGCATAGCGCAGAGCAGGGAGGGATATTAAAAAGGGAGGGAAGGTAGGGGGGTTATAAATAATTAAAAGTACCTTGTTAAATTTATTGTTTTTAGTCAAAATAAGAAGGCTTGTTTTATATTTAATTAATTTTTTTTACTTAGTTTAGTAATATATATTCTAATAACTTGTTGAAATGTAAATAAAGGTAAAATATATTTAGAAAAAATATAAATTATAGAAAATAAAATAATAAATGAAAATAATAGTTGATTAAAGAAAAAAAATGGTATTAATTGAGGCATGTTGATAATAGTATTTTTATTTGGCTCTAAATTTTTTTAAAAGAACTATCTCTGCTTACAAGTAAGCTTTTATAATTATTTAAAATTATAATATAAATGAGATATTGAGGGTATCTAAATGAATAAAAATTAGTTATTAATTTAGAAATTATTTTTGAATTTATTATGTCCTTTGTCTTTTTATTTCATCCCCTGTAAAAACCCCTCCCTAATAACCCCCCCCCTATTTACAAAAGGAGGGGTAAGGGAGGGTACGGGTATAATTAAAAAAGGCAGCAGCGTTATAATCAAGGGACCCATACTGGATCTCTATTATGCTTAAAAGCCCTATACGATGGGAGGGCGGTAAGACCCTTACTCATTTTAAGAAGGCTAAGTCCTTATTTCGCTCCCTTTTCCTCAAGTAGTTCCTTTACCTTTCCTCTTTTGTAACAGGGAAAGCGGTAAAGGGTATAAGGTGGAGGAAAGCAAGCGACACTATCTTCCATTAAAAGTAAAAAAATATTTCTACCTTTTTTTGCGCTTGACTGTTAAGCAGAGGCTAGATCCCGTATCCTAGAAAGGGTCAGCGCCACTGGGAGGGTCTTCTCTAATTTATCTTTTTTTTTTTTAGTAAAGTCAGGGAAAGTAGAAGTAAAATTTTAAATAATAACATAACAATTTTAAGAAATAGGAATTTTACTATGCTTTTAGGTTTAACAATTTATCTTTTTTAAAAGTAACAGTTAATTTATAATTTTTAATTTAAATTCATAACTAATATTTATCTATTCTCCTTCCTTTCCCTGAAAAAGAAATCTTTTTCTTGCGATCACATATTCCTTATTCCTGGACCCTAGGGATAGGAATAAGGATGGAACCAACAAGCCCCAATCCTTTTTTATTTAATAATACGGGTAGGGATCCCGATCCCGCTACCTCTATGTCCCGGAATTAAAAGGGAGAGGAGGCAGAGCACCCGCATCCCTTATCCTTTTTAAATTTCTGTAAAGGTGCTACGCTAAGGGAGGGGAGGGAGAAAGAGAAAGGGTGGATCCTGTATCCCTTTTTACAATAGGGAGGGAGGAAGGAAAGGCTAAAACAAGAGTAAACTAGTTAATATTTGTAAAGGTAAGGGTTCAAGGGTTAAGTTTACAGATGGTTCTGTAGTAGACCTGCAAAGTCTAAAAATTTAGGGTTCAATTCCTTCTTAACTCTATTAAAAAGCTTATAATGTCATTTACCTTCTTTTTAACCAAAATATTTATTATTTATTTAATATGGTAAATACTTAACTAAGATTAAAATATTAAAGATTTAAATTAGTTCTCTTAGTTCAATTGGTTAGAACTGCATTCTTCTAAAGTGTTAATTTTGGTTCGAGTCCAAAAGAGAATATTATAATAATTAGATATTAATTATCTGAGAAAGAGTAATTTATGTTATCTTAAAAAAAGCCGATGCACTAATAGTACATCGACATTTTTTATTTAAATACTTTATTAAAAAAAAAATTTTTTTTACTTCTAAAACTTATATAAAAATTATATTTATTAGATATTTAAGAGAAATAATAATACGCCATAATATAATTAACAGCAATTAAGACTTATTATTTATTAAATATTATTAATTAACTATTTTACCTTTATTAACCTGTTTAAATGTTAATTGGTTAGGGTGCAGTGTTCTCGATCCCGCTAGGGGGTTACTATATAATTTAATTTTATTATTTTATTTTTTATACTTATGTTATCCTAATAAAACAGAAAGAAAAAAAATGACTTCAATTAAAATTACAAATAATATAATACAACTATTTGAAATCAAATAATATCTATTAAATGTACGTCTTAATTTAATAATCTTAAACTAATCTAGGAAATCTACTCTCAAGCTTATATTTGTTAATTAAATAATCACCGTAGAATATGAATACTATTGAAGTAAGTGCTTGAAATAACACACTTTTTAAAATTAACAAAGATAAAGCTAATTTACTAAAAACATCTAAATACTCAAACTTATTGAAAAGATTAAAAATTGTTTTTTCAATTAATTCTGTATCTAGATTTTTTGCTGTATTAATAAAACAGAATAAAAATATAAAACACAGCATAAATAATCCTAAAGCCAATCTACCTTCATTTGGTATACTTTTTTGTAACTGATTTAATAACTTTTTTAAATAGTGTATTATAATCATTTTTATTTTTTATTTTTTGGCTATTTTTTAATTAATTTAACCAACCACCTTCTCTCGCTCTTTAGATTGATTAATTACTATTCATACTTTTATGAGTATTTTTTTTAATTTGAATTTTAATTATTAAAAATAATAGAAAGAAATTATTTTATAACTAAACCAAAGTATAAAATCATTTATATATTATATTAACAAAACAGAATAAAGATATAAGACACAGCAATAATAATTCTTAAGCTAATCTACCTTCATCTGGTATACTTTCATCTTTAATTTATTTAATAACTCATTTAAATAGTGTAATATAATCATTTTTATTTTTATTTTTTAATGTATTTAACTAATCTTATTTTCCCTCTATTTAAGTTGATTAATGACTATTCATACTTTTATGAGTATTTTACGAGTAATCAGATTCGAACTGATGATATCTACTTGGAAGGTAGAGGTTATACCACTTAACTATACTCGTGTAATACTATAATAATTTTAGATTTTTATTTATAAAAAAATTATTCTTCCTTCTTTTAAATAAAATATATATTTTAATAAATAGTTAAAATACACGGATCTTTAGCTCAGCACTTTAGGATTATTTACACCTTTTCCTTCTCTATCCTTTACTGATTTACCAGTCCTCCTTAAAGGTATCAAGTTATGGGTAAGGACTTGATCTTTCTATCTAGCTATCCTGCTATCTCTTTTAATAATCTTTTCTTCCCAACCCTACTGGGGGGGTATATAAACTATTTGAAAGATAGTTACTCCCGTGCCCACAAAGGGAAGGGCACGGGATTTTCAATTTTATTTAAATTTTCTTTATTCTAAATATAGTACTTTTAGATTATTAGTTTATATGATATTAAACAGTATAAAGTAAAGCTGAACTTGAAATATGAAGAGGGTTCAATAAAACATTAGGTATAATTCCAAAAATAATAGTTGGTATTAATAAACTAATTAATAGTGAATATTCTCTTCTATTAATATCTTTTAAAATAGGTAGATGTGGTGAATAAGATCCATATGATAATCTATTATATAAAAATAAAGAATAACAAGCGGATAATAAAATTCCTGTTGCACCTAATGCAGCTATAATTGGATTTTGTTCAAATATACCAATTAAAGATAATTGTTCACCTAAGAAGTTAATAGTTAAAGGTATTCCAGTATTAGATAAAGTGAAAACAAAAAATAATATAGTAAAAACAGGCATATAAGTAGCCAATCCTCTAATGTAATTAATTATTCTTTTACCTGTTCTATCATAAATAATACCACCTACACAAATAAATAGAGCAGGACTCACAAAACCGTGACCTATTGCTAATAAAAAACCACCTTCAATACCTTGTATTGTATTTGAAAATAGACCTAATACCAATACGCTCATGTGAGCTACACTACTATAAGCAATTAATCTTTTAGTATCTTGTTGAATTACAGTAGATAAAGAAGCATAAATTATACTAATTACACAAATAGTTTGAACTAATGGACTAAAATAGTTACTTGCATCTGGGAAAAAATTAATTAAAACTCTAATATAACCATATGTTGCTAATTTTAAAATAGTAGCTGCCAATATTATAGACCCAGCTAAAGGTGAATCACTATGAGCTTTCGGTAACCAAATAATAAAAGGATACAGAGGTGTTTTAACAGCAAGAGCTATAAAAAATCCTAACCATAATATTTTTTGACTATCTAAACTTATTTCACATAAAGAAATTAATTGAAAATCTGTTGAACCTATATAACTATAAATTGTTAAAATACAAAGTAACATAGGTAAACTTCCAGCTAAAGTATATAAAAATAATAAGAATGCAGATCTAAATCTATCTTCCCCATGACCAAATATTACAATTATAATAAACAAAATAGGTAACACACTTTCAAAGAAAATATAAAAAAGCAATAAATCTAGAGATACAAAAGCACATATTTGTAAACTTTCTAATAGTAAAAATGAAATTAAAAATAATTTTAGATTTTTATTTATATTTGTATAATTAGATAATAAAGCTATTGGTGTTACAAATGTTGTTAATAATACAAAATAAAGCGATACACCATCTATACCAAAATTTAAATGACAAAAATTTAATTGATTAAATTCAGATACAAATTGAAATTGAGTTGTACTAGAATCAAATTTTAACCATATAAATAAAGATATAAATAAATTAATTAGAGAGGTTGTTAGTGCTATTTTTTTCATTTGTATTTTATTTTCTAATTCATCATCTTTAAGAGGGATTAGAAATAAAGATCCTAGGATAGGAATTAGTATTAGTAAAGTAATCATGATTTATTTGTCGTTTGAATCTTATTATTATTTATAATAAGAATTTGAATTTTATAATTTTATTTATAAAGCAAGACCACCGGTATTATTAGACCACATTTAGAAGTAAAATAAAGTGGTAAGCTTTTAATTATTTATTTTAACCTTGTATTATGAATTGGAGTTAAGAGTTTTATTATATCAGTTTGAATACCTTTTAGTTTTATTTATAATTAAATTATTTATTATAATTATATTTACATTACAGATCAATTTCTTTCTTTTATTAAAAATTATAACAATTGATTTAATCAGATTATACAAGTACCTCTCTTTCTAAAAAAAATCCCTTTATTTATACTCAGCCTATCTAGTTTATCCTTCCTCCTCTAATATAAAAGATAAAGATGGGGACCCTTATCCAACTATCCTGACCGTACCCTACCCCTGTCTAAAAACGGGGTACAGGATACTGGATAAAGGGCATTAACCCTTATTTACTAGCCCTAACCTAAAAGGGGAAGGAAGGGGGGGGGGGGGAATAATGGTAATGGAAAAAAAGATACCCCCCTCTTCTGACTTTTTTAATTAACTATCTATACCCTTTGTTTACCCCCTTTTTTAAGTAAACAATATCCAGTACGGGAGGAGGGGGTTATTTTGTATATTTTTTGGGGCGCTAAAGAGCGCTGAGCAAACCTAAAGCGAATAAGGCTAGAAAACCGCCAAATTTTAAACGCAGTGGTCCCTGAAAAAAGCAGAAAAGAGAAATAAAAAGAATGTGTCTGACCTTCGACCTTCCCTCCTTTACCTTCTTTTAACTTATTAAAATCTTCACTCTATCTATACTCCGCTACCTCTTTACCCTTTCCTTTAAAGGATACGGGATAATTAAAAAGGGAATACGGGGGTGGAAGAGAAAGGAGGAGAAAAAAAAAAAAAAAAAGAGGGTAAGTTTTATGTAGTAAAAGGAGGGAGAAGATTAGAAAAACTAGTTAGCTAAAATATAACTATTGAGAAGCTATATCAATCCAAACTAAGAAATCAGGAGAAGATATTGTTTCAATGACTATAGGCATAAATCCGTGCCAAACTCCGCAAATGCTAAGCCAAATATTTATCCCGCGCCTAAAAAAATGTTCTATTTTTTTTTAAGGCGCTAACGCAGGGGGGAAATTTATCTAAAATTATTCATATTAGATTTTAACTCCCTAATAAGAGCTAAGCCTTCTGGAGTTAAATGATCTTTATCTTGAATATAGCCAGCAACAATAGAAAAATCTTTAAAATCTTTTTCTTTAACAGTTCTGATTGGGTATTTGTTAAAGAAAGGTATTATTTTTTTTATATTGTCTTGGAAATTAAAAACTTCAAGATCGCAAGCTAAATTATTTGATCTACTGTATACTTTTCCACAATCTAGATATTCAGCAATAACTCCCAAAAGATGTGCATCTCTAATATGTTGAGTTAATCTAAATCTTATTTCCACCTGGAAAGTAGTGTTTATTTTACTCCGGCGGGGAGAAATTTTTATACCAAATGAACCATCTCCTGCAACAAATCCTGAAATCCAATTAGGATCAATAGATTTAAATTCAGAAGATTTTACTAAATGTAGTGGTCTAACCGGAGTTTCAACATTTTTAAAGCTGAGCGGCTCCTTCCCCTTCCCTATACTCTTAGTGGAGGGGAAGGAAGGGGTCAAAATTTTAGTTACCTCTGTTAAGCCTCTGTTTAATCCAGCCTTTAAGGACATTATCTTTAAAATACCTGAGTATGACAGATGTTCTTTATTTAACATTAGTTTTACAATTTCAGCTCAGATTTCAAAATCTACTCTTTTTTGAGATTGTAACGGAAAACGTGAAAAATGGGGTGCAATTACATTGCCCAAATCACTAATTTTTGTTACATTATAACTAGCCGCAGAATTAGAATTTCTGATTGAAACTTGGCCTACTCCAAAGAAATCTCTTAGTTCATGTAATATTGCAATATCTTTAATATGTAACCCTATTTCAAAAGAGGCTCTAACTAACAAGCTTTTACTATCAGCTCTTTTAGTAATAGATACTATAAACGAACCTTCAGCATCAGTAAAACCTGTAACCCACATAGGATTTAAAGAAGATTTAGTCTCTCCAATCGTATGGATTAAAGATTTACCTAACACCTTAGATAAAGGGTCAGATAAAATAATTAACTGCTTGCTGAGTCTATCCAAACTAAAAAATCAGGAGAAGATACTGCTTCTATAACAATAGGCATAAACCCGTGCCAAACGCCGCAGATTTCACTACATTGCAATTTTACCTACAATCATTTTAATGTAATAAATAAATTAACTAATACATATTTTAATAGCTTAAACCTTTTCACCTGCTTTAAGAAGAACGTTTCTAAATCAATTACTAATTATTCATAAGAAAAACGATAACCTTTATATTTTTTACCATCTTTCAAACGAATATTTAAAGTTTTACGGTCTAACTTAATACCTAAAGTCTCAAAGTATCTAATTGAATCCATAATACTTTCAAATTTCTTTTTAAAATTTTCCCCTTTAACAAATACAGGTTTATTTTTTGAATTAACTTTTTTTTTTAAAAAGTCTGAGTCTGAATTTACTTTTAATTTTTTATATTCATCAATTATTAAGCCTACTTCTTCAAAATCAATAGGTAGAGTAGTATCTGAATACTTACACAAGAAATTATGAAACACTTTCTCATTTTTTATATATTTAGTCAGAGTATTTCTCTTTATAGTTAAACCTGATTTGCTTAGATATTCTATACAAGCCGTTAAAGAATCAAAATTTAAAGTATGTTCTATAATAGGGGCCTCAGCCTCTACAAAACTATTTCCTTCCTTAATTTCTAATATCACAGGAATACTTCTACGAGTTCCTAATTCATACATAGCTTTTTTTTCTTTTTGCATTAGATCTACTAACTCTTGAATGGAAATATCGCTGATTAAAGCTGTAGGGATATTAAAGCTTAATAATAAGAATTTATTCAGATAAGGGATTTTAGAATCTACATACTTTGTGCTAGTTTCAGGGTGTATTTTTAAACCCCTTTTTAATTCAATTTTTGATTTAGCATGATAAAAAAGAGTACTACAACTTAGATCATAGACATACACGCCTTCACCTTTAGAAGATCCAGCATTAACAACTCTTAAAGTATTCAAGTCAAATTCTTTACTTAACAAAAAGTATTGTTCTAGTATTAGAGCATCTTGGCTACTAAATTTAGAATTATCTAATTTAAATATTACTAATTTAAAAGCTCCTAACCCTTCTTTTCGAAGAAGAGGTAAAAATTTCCCTTGTATCCCTCCCCTTCGGGGAGGGGGTAAAGGGAAATCACCTTTAAAATAGTAGTCCATTCTACGTCTTAGTAAATTAGATGAACCTACATATTTTTTATCGGTATTTTTATGTATAAAAATATATACACCAAAGAACCCTTTATACTTGGATTTACCGGTTAATTCTGCTAAAAGTTTGTTATCTTCAGGCGTCACCACAGGAAGATTAATTTCTACACCTTTAACTTTTAATAATTCTTCCAATTTACTTTTAGTAACAGATAAATTTTGATTTAATAATATTTTATTAATGACTAAGTGATTAGCAGGTTCTCCACTATTAATATGCACTATAGCTCCAGACTCCGGATTGTTTACCGAACGTCTAAATATACTATTTAAAATAGAAGATCTAGTAAAAGACCTTGCAGCTATAGAATTTAGTCCGTATAATGGAAGTTTATTTATCATAAAATAATTTTTTATAATACTAGTAATTGATAAATGCAATTAAAACTATTACAATAATCTAAGTGCTGGAGTACTTATATATGTTTATTTTTTTAATCATAAACATTTATTATAATACTTTAAAATTTTATTTTACATTAAAATAATAAGTTTAGCAAACTATTGTAGAGTTTTTCCCCTAAATATAAATAACGAATTGCGCCTTATATTTATTTAACAGAGAATATGAAAACACCGGGTGCCGTCACAAATAAAGAGCGGCCAGCGACAGCTGCTAGACTGCTCCAACAGGGTGCGGGTGTGCCAACGAACCGTCTAGTAGTACTCAAGGCCTTCTTCTTAGGGTACAAAGTGTTGTTTACCTACAAAGTTGGTATAGCACTATCCAACAAGTTATTCTCCTGCATCCTTTCGGATGGGGTTTGACTATATCTTAAGCATTATAGTAATAATGCCAACCACCGTTTAGTCGATGAACTGCATACCAGATATAAAATATCTGGTACTTGGCTGCGGATTGCCCATTGAATTATAAATCTTGATTTTACCATACCACGAGTCATTACCTGTGCCATAAGTTATGTTACCATACTTATTTGGTTAAGATTTCTTTAGGGGATTCCCGTCAATTTGATGATTTATAACCATAGGTTTACTATGATTGCGGCCAATGAAATGACTAACCGTAAAAAGTCCCAGGTCTTTCAGCCAAGAATGAAACTTGATTCAATCTACCAGGTACACAATCTAATTTCAACCCTAGAGAAGGTACTGCAAATGAATGGATAACATCTGAACCAGTAACAATTAATCTAATATGGCAATCAACAGGTATAATTAGTTTATTATCCACATCTAATAATCGGAATTGACCTAATTCTAAATCTGATTCCACGGCTTTCAAATTTATCATGCAATTAATAATAGTATCATTTTTTATTTTCCTTATTTAAAGCTACCTTATATTAATAATAATCCTAAGGCTACTAACAAAGGTAAAAAGGAGGTTAAAATTTTTATTTATCAATCTTATTAATACCAGGGTCTTCTTTGATTCATTTGAGAATTAATTTTTTCTATTTCTAGATACCCTTCAGATGTTAAGTGATTTTTAGTTTTTACAAATTCAGAAACTTTTTTAAAATCTAAATAATCCATTTTTTTCAATCCTATAATAGGATATTTATCAAAAAAAGGTACAATTATATTTAAAATATCGGAAATTTTTGAAATATGTAAAGAGACAGTGTTTTCCTTTAAAGAAACATAAATTGGTGTAGATTTTTTTTCAAGAAATGGTACTGCATCTTGTAAAACATCCTTCCCGATCCCGTACAGGGAGGGGGAGGGATATTTTTTGTTTTTATTAGAAAAAAAATTAGGAAGCAAAGTATTATTATAAAAAGGGCCTTTATCCTGACAGGCAACAGCCATTCAATCATAGGAATATAAATAATTAAATATACCTTTGATTACTGCCTCTTCTCTAATATGTAAACAAATTTTATAATTTAATTTAACTATTTTACTTATACTTTCGGTTTTTGTAGAGTTTTTTTTAAATACACTCAAATAAAAAGAACCGTCTCCACTAGTAAAACCTGAAACTCAAAATGGGTTAGGGATACCTTTAAATTTATAATTCGGCCTATTAATTGGTATTATATTAGGAAAATATTCCTTTAATTTATTAGATAAACCTAGGTTAAGTCCATTTTTTAATCCTAATATTTTTAATAAATCACTTTCAGTTAAATGTTTTTGTTTAGTAATAATTTCAAAACATTGTTTAAATAATAAATAGTCAGATAACTTGCAAGTTACTAGAGGATATTTATCCAAATGATTTATCAGTAATTTTAATTCCTTTTTACTACCTATTTTATATGATACCACTGATTTACCTCTATTTACTATATTTCCTAATTCTAGAGTATTTTTTATTTGTTCCAATATTGGAAGATCTTTCCTATGTAAATTTATTGTAAATATAGGTTGTACTGCTCATTTTAATCTAGATCTATTATCAGGGTAAATTGTAATAGTAAAAGATCCTTCAGCATCTATAAATCCTGTTATTTCTCAAGGATTAAGTTTAGATTGTAAATTTAAAATAGAATATGATCTATTATTTAATTGTTTAGAAGGGATTTTGATTTGATAACTGTTTTCACAGCCCATTAGAGTACACCTTAATTTCATTAATTTATGATTAGTGAAATAACTACCGTCTACTCGTTGCTCTTTTACAGGTTTCACTCCCGTACGGGGGAAATCTGATTTAGATCCGCGATTGCCCATTTTCTTTTCATCTATCTTATGACTTATTACCGTACATGAGTGATTAATTCATCCACTTATAGCCTTTCGATTATAGTTTGGTATCATAAGCTTTAGGGGTTCCCCGGAATTTGGCAGTTTGACCCTTATAGGTGTTTTCCCATTACACCAAGCAGGTATCATGTAAGAATCGAAATCAATAGATTCTCCGCTATCTGTTATGAAATCTGAATATTCATAAGACCAATACCATTGGTGACCTACAACTTTGATTGTTAATGTAGGTGAAATTACTTCCTTTTTCCACCCCTGTATATTCTCCTTCGCTCCTCTGTTCTACCAAGATCTCGCTACCCTCATTTCCAATCCTTTGTCCCGATATTAGTCGGAATACATGGTTGGGGAGGGGAGAAAAAATACGAGGTCAGAAGTTCCTGTTTTTACAAAGACAAGTATCCTATCCCGTACAGGGAAGGGGTGGAGAAATTATTGCATATCAGGGGAATGGAACTTGGACTATATCATCATCCTAACCATCTTTACTAACTCTTGGATTATTTCCTTACCTTTTCTTCAAAGTAAAAATAAGAAAGAGGAATAGAAGAACAGCCATAAATATAAAGGTAAAAAGGTAGTTACGAATTCGTAACAATATAAGGACGTTTCACGTGTAGTCTCTGAGGATCCTACTTTTGCGTTGGTTTCGCAATTTGGTTTCCTGCTGATTGTTCTGTGTTCTTTAAATTTACCCCTCCTTTTTAATCACCGATTCTTTGTCCCAACCCTCCGATCCCTTATTAATAAAAGGGAGGGACCCCTTTCTCGCAATGAAACAAGGTTGGAGACACTGGGATAAAGGAAGGTAAAAATCTGTGGGGGCGGAATATTTATTATTCCAAGCCTCAATCCCTACCCCTTACCCTAAATTCAAAGGGAGGGGAGTAAATATCCCGACTCCTTCCCTTTGTAAATAGGGGTCAGGAAAACCGGATAAGGGTCAGGGAGGGAGAGGCACTAAGAACTCATTACAATGATTTTTACGAATACTTATTTTATATATTAAAACAGTATAGTTCTAAATAACACTTTGGTTAAGGCTTTATGTTACATTTATTCTTATTAGATCCACCCCTACCCTTCCTTGTCATAATAAAAAAAAAAAGATAAGGGGAGAAGCGTTAAAACATTGGGAATTGAGCCTATAGAATATACCAGGAAAACAATTTAAAAAAATCATTCGTACATGTAATTATCAGAAGGTTCCAGCATATAGTGAAATTATTCAATTAGTCTTTCAACTAAAGGGGACAAAGTTTTACGAGGCGTTTTGTCTTAATTTATACATCATCGTTGGATGAAAATGCGGAGTTACTAAGCTACGGAAAAGGTTCATTGACTCTACTTTAATATAGATAACTGGTTTTCCGTCATGGTCTTGAACAGAGCAAACAAGCGAAAATTTAGAATGTAACAATCATATAAGTCGAAACACTTCTAAAAAAGTGAATCCTTTAGTCCCGTACGGGGTATGTAGATAAAAGCCGCTTTTAGTCCAAACACCATCATCCATAGCCCAATAAGCTAAAGCAATATCGTCTAAGTAGGGTAATAAGTCGTAATTAATTGTTTTCACAGCTTTTTTTATTTGTTACTGTATAGAACATATCATATAATGTAAGCATTATTGGATAGCTTCGAGTTCTTACTTGCATAAAGTAATAACGATTACTATTACGCACAGACACATTAAAGAACGGGTATCTTCCACAGTAATGTGAAAGTTGTTGGAAAACAAACCAAACATAACCAAATCTTTTTTGTGTTTGAGTAAACACAAAATATGGTGTGATTGATGTTTGATTCATATGAATTGAACCATCTCCTAAAAGATGTCCTACTAATTGAGAAATAACAAGACGCGGAAACACTGTAGCATTTCGCACGTAGTTATTACAACCAATAAGCGTTGTAGTACCAACAATCCCAGAAAGAACTAAATCATTGCTACTTGTAGTAAGCTTTTTAACTTGAATAAGTTTAGTAACAGGCAGAATGGCAAGATGTAAAAAATCAAAACTAACACCAGATAGAGGACAATCCATTAAATATAACAATCTGAATGAAGGGAAAGCGATAGCAATTAAAATAAGTGCTGGTGTGATAGTCCAAATTAATTCAATTACAGTCCCGTGAGTAAGATATTTATGTGCTATAGGGTTTTTATTAGAATTATAGTAATAAGCTATTGAAAAAAGAACCCAGAAAACTGCAAAAGAAATAACAATTAAATAAAATCCAACTGTATTATGCAATGTAACCAGACCTGTGAAACCAGGGCAAGCACTATCTTGAAATCCTAATTGCCAAGGTTGAGCAACATCGTTAAAGATAGTATTAAAATTTGAAAATAATAATGTCATTTTTATTTTTCTTTGTGTCGATCTTAATTTACTGTTTATTCTTTAAATTTAAAATAATAGTTATACAACTTTCTTTTATTTGAAAATTAACCTTTATTTCTTTTCTTTAAATACTTTATTATATTATCTCTCTCTCTCCACCCCTCCCTCCCTGTTTAATTACGGGATCCCTACCCTCTCTTTGTAAATACGAGATAGGAGTAAATACGGGACCCTGCCCCTTATTTAAAGGGATGGGGCTGCTACGCTGGGGATGGAGGCAAGGTAATAGAAGTGAAGCTAGCAAGATAAAAAGTACAGTCAAAGGTCGGAAAGGTAGGGTAGATAATACTAAATAATGTTAAAGTTAAAGATACTCGCTTTTTTTATAAAAAGAAAGAAATAATTTTATTATTTTATTTAAATAAATAAATAAATGCCTATTTTTTAAAGTGGCATCTTAAGATTAATCTTTGTGGTAAGATTCTTATATTACTATTAAAAAAAAACTTAATCTTTTATAAAATATTATTATTTGCAATATAATCTAAGGAGTAGAGGGTTCGAACCTCTGTCTGTAAAGTGTAAATTTACTGCTAAAACCACTCAGCTAACCCCTTTTCTAAATTATTTATTTTATTTACTTAATTTTATTTATTTTATTGAATTTAAGGCGAAGTGCGGTCCTTTTTAATCCTTTACCTTCACGTCGCTTTGCCTTTTTTTAAGAGTTTGTTTGTAGATCTTTACTACCTCTCCTCCCTACCCCGTATTCCTTTTTTTAATTTAATAATACTCCCCTACCCTCCCCTCCCTTTGTAAATGAGGGGTGCGGGAAATTACTTTTGACCTTCTCCCTATTTTATAAAGGGACTCGCTTGATTATTTTTAAACTAGAGAAAAATAGGCTTTTGTATTTATAAAGATCTTAAGCTATCCCTCCTTCTCGATCCTTTGTCCCTTTTCCATACTTCCTCCCCAGCGCAGCAGCCCTCCTTCCCCTTTTATTTTTATAATATTTTGTTTTTTTGTTTTTTTTTTTTTGGGGGGTTAAATTCATTATATTTATTTTCCAGCAGCACTTTCCAGTACAGCTACCTTGCTATGACTTTTGAGATGTTACTTAAATGGGTTAACTGATACTAATTAGCTTAAAAAAGGTGTTTTTTTTAATAAAAGACTATTACCTTAAATATAGAATTAATTCTAAATAATAAGGTTAGCATACAAACTACACTTAAATTAAACCATTATAATTTAATTTATATTCCTTTTAAAAAGTTATAACCTCGCGGCAGTTTCCCCCAAGTTAAGCTTCTTCCCAGCGACAGACAGTTAGTTCATCCCGAATGCTTTCTTCACCGTTGCGCTAGTGATCAACGATTACTCGAAATTCCTTCTTCATGCCGCCGAATTGCAGGCGACAATCCGTCTATATATTTAATTTTTTAACTTTCTTTAATGATTAGCTATTCCTTGTAACCTTATTATTTAACAATTATAAAAATTTAAATTTAAATTTAAAGAAAAATATAAATATAAAAAAATATTACTCTTAAATATTAACTAATTGCTAATTAGCAATAGTATAGAGGTCTGGTTTTTGCGTCACTTTGTAAAAGTTTTCGTGGCACGTCTATCATGGATAATCAAATTTAACATGCAATTATATAAAACGTTTAAGTTTTATTTTTCAATAAAACTTTCTAGTTTTCTATCTAAATTCATTCCTTCTACTATTGTTATTATTTTATTTAAACCTTCGGCATTTAAATGCTCTTTATTTTTAATTAGTTCACAAACTGTTTTAAAATCTTCAAAATCTAACCTTTTTACTCCAAGTATAGGATACTGATTAAAAAAAGGTATAACTTTATTTTCAATATCAAAATTATTTTTAATTTGAAGTAGAGAAATATTTTTACTTTCAGAACAATGAACAGAAATTTCTTTATTAATATTAAGTAAATTAGATTCAATTAGGTTAGGTAAATTAAAGTTTAAATTCTTAAAATAATTTGCCATACCAATTAATAAGTCTTTATCTTTGATATGTAAACAAGTACCAAAAATTAATCTTACTCTCTTACCTGATTTATTGTTACTTTTTTCTATAGAAACAATAAATGATGAATCACCAGATACAAATCCTGAAATCCAAAACGAGTTTGGAATACCATTAAATTTATATTCTGATCTAACTACAGACACAATATTAGGGAAAGCAGAATTTAAATCAACAGATAAACCTTTATTTAGATTAAACTTAAAAGCTAAAATCTTTTCAAAGCCTGCTTGTGTTAAATGTTCTTTTTGCTTAATTAAATTGTAGCATTGTTCAAACAATAAAAAATCAGAGTATTTAGCACTTACTAAAGGATATTTTTTAAAATGATCAATAATTACTTGTAATTCTTGTAAACTATCGACTCTAAATACAGCGGTACTTTTACTATTTTTTCTAATATTACCCACACCTAAGGTCTTTTTAATTAGTTTTAATAATGCCAAATCTTTGATGTGAATATGTATAGAAAAATAAGGTGAAACTCTTCACTTTAATTTAGATCTTTCATCTTTATAAATAGAAATAATAAAGGAAGATTCAGCATCTGAAAATCCTGTTAAAAATCAAGGATTAACCAGCCCCTGCCCCGGACAGGATAGGGATAACTTATTTAATAGAGTAGAATATGTTCTACCATTTAATTGTTTAGAAGGGATTTTGACTTGATAGTTTCTTTCGAAACCCATTAGAGTACACCTTAAGCTTCTATTTGGAACAGCTAATTTATTTAGAAGCCAACTACCGTCTACTCGTTGCTCTTTTACAGATTTAATTCATAACGACCCTTCCCCTACCCTTACGCGATTGGGGGCATAGGAAAGGGAGAAATCTGACTTAGATCCGCGATAACCCATTTTAGTTTCCTTCATCTTCTGACTTGTTACCATACATGAGTAATTATTTCATCCACTTATAGCCTTTCGACTATAGCTTGGTATCATAAGCTTTAGGGCGTCCCCGGAGTTTGATAGTTTTAGCCAATTCAGTGTTTTCCCATAACACATATCAGCCCAGTTCATGAGGGCCATAACGGCTTGTCTTAGCCCCAAATGAAAATATATAAAATTCATTAATTGTTAAGTATAAATTAACAACAGGGATTTCGTCCGTTAGCGGAGTTAACCTCACTTCTCACGGCACGGACTTACGACAGCCATGCAACACCTGTAAACGGATTTCTTTAGTTATTAAAAGAAACCACTCAATCTGTTTACTTATTAAAAAGAACCTAGATAAATCTAAGAACAGATTGGATATGCAAGAACTGGTAAGGTTTTACGCGTATTCTCGTATTAAATAACATGCTTCACTTCGTTTGCTTCGAGACCGACTAATTTTTTTGGTTTCAGTTTTGCAACCGTACTCGCAAGGCGGAATGGTTATCGTGTTAACATCGTTACCAGTTTTTTTTAAAACTAACAACCACCATTCATCGTTGACAGTGAGAGGTATCTGGGTATCTAATCCTATTTCCTATTCTCACCTTCGTTTCTCAGCGTCAATCAATAGTAGATAAAAAGCTTTCACCTTTAGTATTCCCCTTAGTATCTACGGATTTAATCCCTACTCTAAGTATTATTCGGTTTATCCCCAATTTGATCCTAGCTTTAATTAATCTTATCCTTACCGTAAACGGATATTATAAATATTAATATCATTTATTTTTTAATTTAATAAATTTTACTACGATTACAGAGCTTAAATAAAGATAAAACTTTTAAAGCAGCCTACACACCCTTTACGCCTGATTAGGACGACTAACGTTTGCGTCTCTGGCCTTACCGAGTCTTCTGGCACCAGTTTTGGACAACACTAATAGTAAGGTAACATCATTTTTTTCCCTTACGTTATCACAATCACCAACATTTAGCATGACTCATGTGATTTCAGTTAGCTAGTTCACTCTTGCGAGCATTGACTAATATTCTTGACTGCTGGTAGTTTACACTACTTGGGGCATTTCATTCCCAATGTGGCCATCTGCTCTATCAAACATGGCTTTTGATCGTAGGCTTGGTAGGCATTTACCCCACCAACTACCATTAAACAAAATAAATCGAATCTTATAGCAGAAAATTTCCTTTTATGTAATAAATAGCTAATTTATCTTTTACTTTCCTTATTGTTTTATATAACCCTAATATTTTAATATTAGAGAAGGCTAGCTAATTAATCTTTTTTAAGATTTTAACCCTTTTTTTTTCTATTCTACAATAAGTATCTCTTCCCCTCCCGCCCTTATTTTAAAAGGGATACGGAATCACTTAACCTCCCAACCCTAAACCCTAAAGGGCTGGTTGGGTGGTAAAATGTGGGATATTTAAATAACTTTTTATTATTATAAGAGAAATAAAATTATCTCCGAATTAGGGAGACTATAAGGTATCTAATTTACAATACTCACCTTTACACCTTATTCTTATTTTTTTTAATTTTAATATTTACTTTTTAATAGTAAACATTAATATAAAACTTTTAGGAACAACGATTTGCATGTCTTAAAACTACTGAAAAACGTTCAATCAGAACCAAAATTAAATTCATACTGAATATTAGACAATTATAATTGTCGTATTTTATTTGCTTAATGCAATATTTATTATCTCTTTTATTTTATTTTTTTTTTTATTAAATTATTTTTTAAGTGATTAATTATTTATTCACTCCTACCTATCCATAATCCTTTATTATTAATAACTAAGAAAAAAAGGGGAATAGGGAAGGACTCTTATTTTTAAACTAAATTTTAATTTAAAGTATACTATTGTTAATAATTAACGATTTTAAGTTCTTTTTACATAAAGATTAATTAAGTAAAAAGCCGAAAAAAGGAATCGAACCTTCTTTTTACCGTCATGAGTGGTATGTTTTAACCTTTTAAACTATTTCAGCTAAAACCCCGACCCCGTACGGGATACTTTTTTTTTCTCCACCCGTACCCCCCATCCCTTATTTTATTTTATTTTATTTTAAATACCCCTATTTACTCCCCTCCCTGCTCTGCTTCTCTGCTGCGCTGCCTAGTAAAAAAAGGACCCCTTTGTTAAAACAGCCCCGATCCCGCTACCCATTACCCCGTACGGGAGGGGTGGGGAGGGTTGAAATAGGGTAAGGTATAAGGAGGAGAGCCCTTACTCCCCTTTAAAAGGAGGGAGGGAGTATTCAGTAATAAAAGTTTAAAAAGGTAGAGATAGAGAGGGAGGAACTACGATTACTTTAATGTGAGCGCTTTTTTTTTTTTTTTTCTTAGTGCGCCTATCCGCCTTTCCTTTATTTTATCCCTTCTCCCTTTTTTAAAAATACCCCCGTACCCCTATCCCGCCTCCCTTTTTAAATAATAAACAGAAGAAGGGGAGGGGGGGGGGGTGTAGAGGCGAAGAGGGAGAGGGAGAAGAGGTAAGGATAGAGTTAGAATAATTATCTATAGGACTTATTTTGTAAAATAAACTATTAAAAACTACTTAAAAAAAGATATTACTACAATGTATATTAATATTAAATAGTATTCTTTATAAGTTAGTGTTAGCTTACTGAATTAATTCTAAAAATAAATTAGTTAGGTATAGGAACTATGTTTTAATAACTTTTTACTTGAAATAAATAAATAATAAACATACTTAAGTGTTAGATATTTGTTTATTTTATTTCTATTTATAATTTCTAATTAATTTAATAAAAATAGAGTTTAAAGTTAAAATTTTCTATAAATATTACCACAAAATTATTTTTGTTCTTAAGATATACCGTATAATTAACCTAGAACCTTTACTTAATTTTTAATCATATTTAAAAATAACAATCTAAATAGATTAAACAAATTACAGTTTTAGATATCTTAACTCTCTTTTAATATTAAATATTTTTTGTTTTTTATTCCTATAGTCCTTCTTTTCTTATTTTACCTTTTCCCTCCCTATTAAAAAGGAAGGCGGGATCAAGACATAAGACCCGTATCCCTTTTAATTATCCCGTACCATGTAAGGGTATTAAAAGGATACAGGGAGAGTAAATTTAAGGCCACATTTTTCCTTATCCCTCCCGCCCCCTTTGCAGTATACCGTTTTCCTCCAAGAGAGGTTGACTGGTAGCGAGGGTGGGGTCCCATATTTAAAAAGTGGCAAAATTTAAAGGTAGAATCACCTAGGAATAAAAAAGAGTAACATAAATAAGTACCCTTTACATATTTTAATTCTGTTACCCTTACCAATTCCTTTAAGGTTGAAAAGATTCGGTCTTATAAAGTAGCTAAGGTCAGGTTGGTATCCCGTATCCCCTTTTTAATCAGAAGGGGTGGGTCCTGTAGCCCTAATCCTTTTTAAGAATATCCCGTACCCCCAATCCTTATTTACAAAGGGATAAAGAACCCCTCCCTTTGTAGATAAGGAAAGGAACTAGGGGTATTAAAAAGGGAGAGAAAGGGAAAAGGTAGGATTCCTAAAGACAAGGTCCCTATATCTACTGTCTATTTTTAAACTAAGGATAGGAAAGGAAAACGTGTTAAATAAACAAGCCTCCCTACCCTGAGGAATACAGGAGGAGAAGGACACTAACGATTAAAAAAAGGTAAAAATGGTAAAGTCTGTTTAGTAAAACCAAGGAATTTGGAACACTTAAATGAATTAAATAAATCAAAATAAAGCTTTGATTTAAAGACAAATCACTAAGATTTAAAACATATTAATAAGTATAAGTCAAGGAAAAAATAGTGCTACCTGTTTTATTTTAATAAACAAAATAAAATTTACTAAAGTTAAATTATTAACTAAAAAGTTTAGTTATAAGAATAAATAACTTAACTACTTTTATTTAATCAAATTAAATAAAAGTAGTTAAGTTTAAAAAAATTATAAATAATATGAAAGCCTATAATTTAATGGTAGAATTATTTCTTGATGAGGAATCTGTAGAAGTTCAAATCTTCTTGGGCTTATTAAAAAAATAATACAAATTAAATTAAAATATATATAGTTATAGTGTAAAATTAAATTAAATTTAAAAATAAATACGCGAAATTTGTACGTAGAATTAGCAGAGTTCCGGCCTTAGATTTAACCTCTCCAAACC
Organism: Hypsizygus ulmarius; assembly: GCA_018851835.1. Lineage (NCBI taxonomy): Eukaryota > Fungi > Basidiomycota > Agaricomycetes > Agaricales > Lyophyllaceae > Hypsizygus > Hypsizygus ulmarius. The sequence goes on along the minus strand of JABCKG010000082.1, from coordinate 16,862 downwards.
TCTTTACCACAGGATCCCTATCTGTGAATAAATTAGGATTTTGTACCCCTCCCTGTTCAGCCTTGTAAAATTTCCTCTTTTTATACAGGGAGGTTCCTACGCCATATTCCTATCCTGCCTCTCTACCCGTCCCACCCTTCCTTACCCCTTACCTTATTTCTCCAAATTTAAAGAAAGGGAAGGGGTGGGACGGGATTTAGGGCTAGAGACCCTTCCCTACCTATCTCTGTTACACCCTTCCCCCACCCTTTGTAAATACGGGGGAGTAAAAACCCCGTATTTACAAAGGGAACGGGATGGTCGGAATTAGGGGCGTGGGACACGAGACCTTGTACCCTATTTAATTAAAGGGTTTTACAAAAGGATAGGGAAGGGTTGGAGGGATAAGGCTATATACGTGCCCCGTACGGGACCCGTATTCTTTTTTAATCAACGGGGTCCCAACCACTCCTACCTGGATTAAAAGGGAGGAGTGAAGAGGAAGACAAGTAATGAGAGCAAATATTTAAACCTGCTAGCTAGCCCCAAATAGGCCTGATTTTTTTTGCGTATACTTTTAAATTTAATCCCTTTTTTAATTAATTTTTTCTAATTGAACTTTATCAAATTAATTCTAAAATTTAAGATGATTTTTTAAAATCTCTAGTATTATCAGTAAAATAAAATTGCCCCTTTCCTTCATCTGTCTTTCCCGTACAGGTCTTTAGCTTAAATTTATTTAAGCGTTGGTCCTGTTACTCCTTACCACCCCCCTCCTGTTTTTATATTTTTTAAGGTTTAAAAGAGGTAAGAGGCTTTAATGTTTATTTTTATCGAAGAGGAAAGCGGTAGCTATACTCTTAGAGAATGGGATAGAAATGTTTGCTGCCCTTTCTCTCTCCTATCTCTTATATGATTCCTTGGGAATATAGAGGTCCCGGATCTCTTTCCTCTTAATAGGGGAGGGGTCCTGTATCTCACCCCGACCCTCTTCCGAATCTCGTAATTAAAGCCCAAAAGGGAGGGTAGGGGTCCCGTACGGGAGGGATAGGGCACGGGACTTTAAAAAGAGAGGAATTAGGAATACGGGAAAGGTAGAAGGAGGGAAGTATCCTCAGACAAAGGAGAAAAGGCAAAGGTAAAGAAGGGTCAGAAAGGAAAATAATTAAATTTACCTTTTCTGTCTCTGCATTTTACCCTTTTTTTAGCGGAGCACGCTCCGCACTTACTTTTAATATTGTATTTTAGACCTTTACTCGAACCTTTCTTAATATTTAGACGCCGTTTTAAAACCAAAAAGAATATTGCTCCTTTTTTTTCCGTAGAATCTCTTTTTTAATCTAGATTGTCCCACTCCTATCTTGTTACCTTTTCCAAACGCATAAAAGCCTGTACCCCAACCCACCCGCACTAGAGTTTGGTGGGTTTAGTGTCTACCCCCACCCAGGATAAACCAAAGTAAGGATTGTGGATAGATGGGGGTGGAGGTTTTAGATAGGAGTATTAGATCAAAAGAGGGAATAAAGGTTGGTAATGATTCAAGGAATATAGAATCAGGGTGTATAATAAAAAAAAACATAAATGTTTTAAATAGTTTTAAAAAGTAATCTAAAAAAATAAAGTAAAGGATTAAAATAATAACTTGATTTAATATCTTGGCTGTATAAAATAAAATTCTTTACAGTGATTTCATTAATATTTATATTTAAATAATTTAATATTTAATATCTAATGAGAAATAATATAAAAATAAAATAAAAATTTAAAAATGATAACTAATAATTTAAAGTTAACAATCATAAGTGTACTTCTTAACTTGATAGATGTACTATGTGTAATTTTACCTATCTTGCTAGCGGTTGCTTTTATGACAATCATTGAAAGAAAACAACTAGCTGCTCATCAAAGAAGAATAGGACCAAATCAAGTAGGTTTGAGAAAACAACAAAATATTAAAGATTTATGTATGTACCGTCTAAATAAAAATAGACTACTTTTTGTCTCCACAGATCCGCAGTTACGGACTAAAAGATTTTTTCATTATTCTAGTTATTTAAATAGCAATAAAGAATTTATTAATGATTTATATAAAAATAGAATAGCTCCTGTCAAACTTTTTGATTAAGATATTATTGATTCTTGTTTAAATTTAACTTTAAATGAAGAAATAAATTTATTCTTTAATAAATATGAGAATAAAGGAGGTCTTTATTTAATTAAATATAAAGAAGATTTAAATATTTATTATATTGGAAGAACTAAAAATTTTAAAAAAAGATTAAATATGCATTTAAAAACTAAAGTTAAAGATAAATTTCATTTATTTGCTAATTTAGTTAGTTGAAATAAATTTAATTTTTCTATAATTGAAATATGTGACCTTAATGTACAAAAAGATAGAGAAAATTTTTATTTAAAAAAATATTTACCTTTATTGAATACTGTTTTTAAAAGCAATTTTAGTAATTCTCAAATATATGAAAGTTTATATAGTAAATTGAAATTTAAACAAGAAAAATTAGAACACGATAACAAACATACAGGTATATCTATATTTGTTTATAATTTTGAAAATGATAAAATTAGTAAAAATTATTTAAAGTATGATAGTATAAATAATCTAAGTAAAGAGATTAATGTTTCTAGATATACTATATCTAAATATCTAAATACTAATGTGTCTTTTAGTAAATACTTATTTTTTACTAAGGTTATTAGTGATTTTAATTTAATTGATACATTAATATACCCCTTACCCCGTACGGGAGGGGAGAAGCTAAAAAAGGATTAGAACTTAACAAAACTTTACCTAAAAAAGTTATAGCTTATAAGGTAAATGAAGAAATGTTACTTCCTTTATCCTGTCTTATGTTTGAATCAAAGGAAGAAGTAGTTAAATATTTAAATGTTCAATTTAGATCAGTAACTAACCATTTAGATAAATGAATAATAGGCGGAATAAATGGTTATTACTGATTTAGTAAAGAGTTAAATAATATTCAAAAAGAAAACCTTGTTAAATTGTCTAATTTAAGAAAATTTAATAATTGTGAGGTTTGAGTTTATGAAGCTGAAAATCTAGAGTAAGTTGATGCTACATTTAAAAGTATGCAAAAAGTTGCTGACCATTTTAATATTGATTATAGATCAATTTTAAAACATTTAGATACAAATAAAGCTACTATAAAAAAGGATAAATTATTTTTATTTTTTACTAAAAAATTGACATTAGAAGAAATTAAAAATATAAAAATTAAAAAGGTTAAAAATGAAACTGTAAAATTATGAATTTATAAAAAAATTAATAATGAATTAGTTTTAATAAATAATAATGAGCCAACCTTTAATTCAATTTATATAGCTTCTCCCCTCCCGTACGGGGTAAGGGGTAGAGTTAAAAATAAGTCATAAAACTATTTTTAAATATCTAGACACAAAAAAATCTTACAAAGATCTATTTTTTTATAGTAAAAGTCTTTAGAAATAATTAGACATAATCTTTAAAATTTTGCTCGGAAAGGTGTGAGAAACCTTTTTTTAGCCTATAAGTGGAAGTGAACCTTCTGCTATAAACCATCAAATTGCGGGAAACCCTTAAAGCTATTTCAACTAAATATATATAGTAATATATTTATGGCTCAGTTAATGACTCGAGGTATAGTAAAATCGAAATAGATGTATGAAAAGAAATAGGCAATCCGCAGCCAAATACCTTGAAACAAGAAGCCCTGCTGGTTTCCTATTAAACATGCACTACCTTAAAGGATGGGGTTATATTTAGTAATTTATTGGTATGCAGTTCATCGACTAAACGGTGGTTGGCAATATTTATATTGCTTAAGATATAGTCAGACCCTATTCGAAAGAATAAAAAAATTATAATAAAAAAAAACAAATTATTATAATATAAATGGATAGTTAAATAAAAACTATTTAGGGAGAAAATCTTCTAACTCTGCCTGTATTTACAAAAGTAAAATGGCTAAAAGAAGAAAAATTCGTATTATGGAGTATTACAACCCTTTGCCGATGCTCTAAAGTTAATTCTTAAGGAAACAGTTATACCTTCTCAATCTAACAAAGTATTATTTTATTTAGCGCCCGTGTCTACTTTAGTTTTCAGTCTATTAGGTTGGGGAGTAATACCCTTTGGTCAAGGATTAGCTCTATCTGATTTTTCATTAGGTGTTTTATATTCATTTGCATTATCTTCATTAGGAGTATATGGAGTCTTATTAGCAGGTTGGTCTGCTAATTCTAAATATGCTTTTTTAGGTTCATTAAGATCTACTGCAGCTATGATCTCTTATGAGTTAATATTAAGTTCAGCAATCCTTATAATAATATTATTAACAGGTTCATTAAATTTCACTAATATAATTGAAAGCCAACAAGCTATATGGTTTATTATACCATTGTTACCAGTATTTATTTTTTATTTTATTTCTATTTTAGCTGAAACATCTAGAACACCTTTTGATTTACAAGAGGCTAAACCAGTCTACTAATTAAGATTTGGCCTCTATAAAGTTCGCTATATGCTGGAAACTCCTAAAGCTTTAAGTACTAAGTCCACCTCTCCTTTTGTAATATCCCGCTCCCGCTAGGGGGACCCCTTTATTATAAAGGAGGGAGGAACAGTAAAAATCTTAAAGATTGGACAATCAGCAGGAAACCAAAGATTTACGCTTAATTATAATGCGGTATTGAGTAGGATCCTCAGAGACTACATGCGAACATTGAGTATATTACTTTGAAAAGTAGAAGGACCTCTAATACATAGTCTACTATGTAAAGTAATATATTTAATATGATATAGTCCATCTTTAACAGAAATATTAAAGACAAAAATGAAATTGTTTATATTTTATACCCTTGCAACTTCTTTAAAAAAAAGAAGGGGAGAGGTTGGCAGTACGTGTTCTTTAATGTGTGCTATTTTTTTTTTTTTATATATAAATTTTTCTGCCGGGGCTTAGATTTCTGATCAGGATATCTTGCTTTGCCCCCCGTCCCTCCCCTACTCTTTTTTACAAAGGGATTGGGGGCAGGGGGATCAAAAAAGGGAGAGAAATAATATATATTTTATGGCGCGCTCTTGTTATATTTAAATACAGTGCCAATCATAACGCGGCTAAATAATAAGGATATGAAATTAGCTAGTTTTATACCACTTAAGACTTATAATGATCTTTCTTCTCCAAATAAATTTAGAAGTGAACTTCATAGAGTTGGAGGTGTTTATGCTTTAATTAATAGTAGTGATAGTAATAATATTAAACAATATATAGGATCAAGTAAAGATTTATATCAAAGGTTGATGGATCATCTTAAAGGAAGAGATTCTAATTCTAGATTACAAAGAAGTATCAATAAATATGGTATATCTAATTTTAAATTTGTAATCTATTATTTCGATAGTGATCCTAGTGTTAAATTGACAGACATAGAAACATTAGTTATAAAAAGCTTTAAATGGGAGACGCTTTTTAATTATAAGAAAGAAGCTAACTCTTCTTTAGGTTATAAGCATACACTTGAAGCTATTAAAAAGATGAAAATTAGATATAAAGATAAATCTAATCACCCTATGTTTGAAAAAACACATACTACTTTTGCATTATCTAAAATAAGTAAACCCGGTAAATTAAATCCTATGTATCCCGTATCCCCCCGTACGGGTTCGGTTGGCGGGTGGGAAAACACACTCACTAGAAACTAAAGTAAAAATGTCTAAGGCAAAAAATAACACAAGTATAAGTCTTTTTGATTTAAACAATAATTTAATTAAAACTTTTGTTAATCAAGTGGAAGTAGCTAACTATTTAAAGCTTCATAAAACAACTATTAGTAGATATTTTAAATCTTCCTCAGTCCATGGACAAAGTGAGAAATTATTGTTAAATAAATATAAATTAAAAAAGAACACCCTCCCCTAATTACTCACAGCTCCCACTCAGCTGGAGGAGTTAGCTGCCAAAGCTAAAATATAACTTTCAAACAAACCCTTGCCTTTTCCCTAAGGGAACATAGGAGGAAATAAGAAAAATGGAGTCTGAATTAGTAGCTGGTTTCTTTACTGAACATTCATCAGTACCATTTGTATTTTTCTTCCTAGGTGAATATTCATCAATAGTTTTATTTAGTTGTTTAACTTCTATATTTTTTCTAGGCGGATATAATATTCCAGAATTATTCGTAAATGAATCTTTTTTAAACTTGCAAGCTATTATTTTAGGTTTAAAAACTTGTATTTTCTGTTTTTTCTTTGTATGGTTTAGAGCTACTTTACCTAGATTAAGATATGATCAATTAATTTCTTTATGTTGGTTAAATCTATTACCAGTAGCTGTAGCATTTACTATACTTGTACCTAGTATTTTAGTCGCATTCGATATATCACCTTACTAGTATATATTTTCTTTTTATTTTTTTTTTTTTCGTATCCCGATCCAGCTTAAATTTCGACCCTCCCTTACCTTTCCTTTGTAAATAAGGGCTTGTTTAATCATACCCTCCCTTGCGCAGCTGCGCAGC
>JABCKG010000082.1:0-10277 GCA_018851835.1 Hypsizygus ulmarius | reverse complement strand
TGCGCAGCTGCGCAGCAGCCCTTACCCCTATCCCTATCTCTTTTTAATTACGAGGTGAGGGAAAGGTGTAAAAACGGGGTATTAAAACCCCTCCCTAGCGCTGCGCGCTGCAGGGTGGGTTAAAAGGGGAGAGGTGGGTTGAGAAGTGGTAATGACTTATTTAATAACTAATAAAACTCAGTTAATTCTTACAAAACTGATGCAGTTAAATTTTTAGTTCACACTAAAGCTATATATAAAAAATAAACAAGAGTAAAACCCCTTACCGTGGTAGATATAATTTAAAGTTTAAAGATAAAGATTAAAAGTTGAATTTATTACCTGTAGCTGTTATCTTTATATTGATGATGCTAAGTATTTTAGTGGCTTTCGATATATCACCTTATTAAAATACCTTTTCCTTTATCCTTCCTCTATTACCTTTATCCCACCACCCTAAATCCACCTACCCCCCTTCCACCCCTTGGAGGCTGCGCAAAAACCCCTCCTTTTTTTATAAAAAGGGGCCCGTATGTTGTAGAGTGGGGCATGGGTCAGGGTAAAGTTAAGAGTAAAAGAAAAAGTAGGGAAGGGAAGAAAGAAATTAAAAATTTGATTTAATTAAAAAATTAGATTTCAATTTATATCTTTATTAAATATAATTTTTTTTAGATATTTAATCTATATCTTTATATCTTTTTTTTTTAAGATATTCAATCTATATATTAAATATAACTCCCTTTCTCTATCCCTACCCTCCAGACTGTCCCTCCCTCCCTTTGTAAATACGGAACCTTTCTTTTTTACAACAGGAGGGAAAGGGTGGGATGGGGGGATATTGGTTAAAATGAACAAATTTAAAACTTAAAATGGACAAAAATTTTCTTTGTAAATAGAAGGGTCTAAGAAAAGGTTAAAATATTTGGAAAACGTTAGGGAAAAACAGTAGAATAAGTATAATAGCTTATAGTTAAATTAATAAACTTAACTATTAAATAAAAGTAGTTAAGTTTAAAAAAATTATAAATAATATGAAAGCCTATAATTTAATGGTAGAATTATTTCTTGATGAGGAATCTGTAGAAGTTCAAATCTTCTTGGGCTTATTAAAAAAATAATACAAATTAAATTAAAATATATATAGTTATAGTGTAAAATTAAATTAAATAGGAGCTTCTTCTCTCTTTTACTTAACCTTTTGTCCTAAACAGTGAAGGGGTCTGTAAAATAACTTTCCCTCATTACCTCTTCTTTTGTATTTTTTCTCTTTACTACCCTCTTTATTCTTTTTAATAATAAAGATTTGTAGGTATGCAGAGGTGAAAAGGTAAAAATAAAGAGTAATTAAGGTTGATAAAGGGCAGGATACATCCCATTATGCAACCGCATCCCCTCCCTCCCCTTTTTTTAATCCCCGTAATTAAAAAGGGATTGGGGTAGGGGGAGTAATTACTCCCGTGCCCTTGAAGGGGAGGGGGACACTATCCCTCCCCAATCCATTTTAAAATAGAGAGGTAAGGATGTCTCTTGCGCAGCTGCCCTACCCTGTAGAGTGAGGGGTCGGCCGCTGCGCAAGGGAGGGATTTAAATGGATTACTCTACTTAATTTAACTGAACAAAACATAAATTTAATGTTAAAATATAACATATAAGTTATATAAAATAAAAACTTTCTTAATTTTGTGATATAATATCATGGTTTTATAAATTAAAACCTATTTAATAAATTTTTTATATTTCTGACTAAAAATTATTTCTTTAAAATTACTTAATTAATTAACTTTAATCATAATTAAATATAAGAAAAAACATAAAAAAATATTAAAGAAAAAAGTCTTTAACCCTCTCCTCCCTCTTTTCAACCCAGCCCTCCTTTCCTCCCTATTCCCTCCCCTCCCTTTGTAAATATTGGTGGGCGTGTGAGATAGGGAAACATTAGAATAGGAAGGGTGAGGTGAAGTCGTGTTTAAATAATTACGCGTTTAGCCTATCCTTTTTTAACAGCGAGGGCTTCTTTGTTATTACATACATCCTACCTTCTTTCCCCTTTTAATAAAATAGAGAAGGTTCGAAGTTTACTCTCTTACCTTCTCTATCGCGCTTTCCCTATTTTACCTTCTCTTTCCTTTTTTTCGCTTTATTTTAAGCAAAGGAGAAAAAAAAATAGGTAATGTTTAATAACCAACTGTTTCTTACTTTTATTAAATTAAAAAGAAGAATACTTATTTCTCCTCCACATCTCTCCCTAATCCCGCATCCTGTACTCCCATAATTCTTCCCTCCTTTTTTTTTGTTTTTATACCTCTCTCCTTTAATCTCGTGCCCGTCTCTAGCCTATTTGTGACTTTTTTTAATTATCACCCTTTGTAAAAATAGGGTAAGTCAGAATGGTCGGGAGGCGGGATCGGGATATGGGAAGATCGGGTCCCGTATCTCATACGAATGCGGGGTACTGGTACGGAATACAGTAAGGAGGAGGGTTGGGATTGCAGAATAGGACAAGAATCCGAAATACGAGATAAAGTTAAGGGTCAGGTTTGGTAAAAATAGGTATAACCAAAGGGGTAAAGGGTAGAGTTTTAGGTAAAATTTAAATATTTAATAAAAAAAATGAGAATATTAAAAACCAATGTTTTACTTAGATTAGTTAATTCATATATAGTAGATTCACCTGAACCAGCAAATATTACCTATTTATGGAATTTCGGTTCTTTATTAGGCGTTTGTTTAATAATACAAATTTTAACTGGTGCTTTTTTAGCAATGCATTACACACCTAATGTAGATTTTGCATTTAATAGTGTAGAACATATTATGAGAGATGTAAATAATGGATGGATAATTAGATATACACATGCTAATGTTGCTTCATTTTTTTTTATCTTCGTATATATGCATATAGGTAGAGGATTATACTATGGATCTTATAAAAGCCCTAGAGTTTTACTTTGGTCTATTGGAGTTATAATCTTAATTCTTATGATGGCTATAGGATTTTTGGGTTATGTGCTTCCGTATGGGCAAATGAGTCTATGGGGTAAACTGATGTGCCCCAAATGGTTTGAAATTTTAAATATAGGATCAAACGTAAATATTTATAGTCTAAGTATACCTTTTATTCTTCCAAAAACGAGAGCAATTAAACGTATAGGTCCTCATAATTATGATGTTCTTAGTATTTTAATAGGATCTTTATTAGGAGATACTTATGCTGAGCGTCATGGTCATGGAACTAGATTTTGTTTTCAACAAGAACACTTGAATAATCGTTATTTATTATGGTTTCATAATTATTTAAGTGAATTAGGTTATTGTACTACTACTATACCCAAAATAAATACTAGATTAGGTAAAGGAGGAAAACTAAGGTATATTTCTAGTTTTAAAACTTATACCTTTACAAGTTTTAACTGAATCCATACTGCTTTTTATAAAAATGGTATAAAAGTTATACCGCTAGATATCGGTAATTACGTATCACCTTTAGCTTTAGCAGTTTGGATCATGGATGATGGAGGGAAAGTATCCCCCTCTGCTGCGCAAGGGACTGGTTTAAAAATAGCTACAAATAGTTTTTCTAGAAGTGAAGTAGAAAATTTAGCTACTTTATTAAGAAATAAATATGGTTTTAAAGTATCCATTATATCAGCAGGTCATATTAATCAATATAATTTATATTTTTCAAAGTCATCAATGAAAATGTTAGCTCAAATTGTTAAACCATATTTACACCCTTCTATGTACTATAAATTAAACGGCTATATTTAAAAATCACACTATAGTTTTCTCTTTAGTAATTATGCAATATATGTATAAAAATAATTATGATTATGAGAGAAAGCGATATCAATGAATACGGTTAAAAAACAAAGTTTCAGACCGTCGGTTTTACATAGAATCGCTACAGACTGGCTCATTGATAGGTACCTGAAATGGTGCTTAATGTACAGTCGAAATCTTTATAATATAAAATAATATATTATTCCAAGGCTATCTAAAGATCGATAGATCAATCTGTGATATTTTATAGAATTAGAATAGTACAGGGGTTTATTTATATTTGATCTAATTCAATAAACCAAAGATTTGGCAACAGTTATTACTAATTTATTATCAGCTATACCAGTATTTGGACAAGATATAGTAGAGTCAAATAATACAACAAATTTATATTGTTGTTTAATACATTTCCTTGATTCCTTCCTCTCCCCAGCCCAGTGCGGGTTGAGGGTGGGGGTAAAGGAGAATAATATTATTCCTGTATTAGCAACAATTGGTAAAGTTAGCTATCAATCTTTAAAAAAAGATAGGAAAATAAGATTAGATAAGGAAGAATATCTATCTATACCTTATCCATTTATAGCTTTTTTAGTAGGTTTAGTAGATGGAGATGGTTATATTCAAATAACTAAAACTACAAAAGGATTTATAGCAATCAAATTAGTTATTTGAATAAGTTTAGAAGATCTATCTATTTTAGAATATATTTATTCTGTATTAAAAATAGGAAAAATAACGATAGATCGAGATCGGAAAAATCCAACTTGTAAATTAATTATTAATAAAACAGATTTACAGGAAATTCTTTTCCCGTTATTATTACATCACAATATATTTTTTTTAACTGAAACTAGAAGAGCTCAATTTGATCTAGCTATGTATATTTTAAAAAACGAGATTAAATTTTATAATGATATATTTCAATACCAAACTAAAAAAGACATACCCACTGTTTTTACATTACCTATTGAAGCAAAAGATTATCTTAATCTAGCCTTTTTTAAAAATTGGTTAGTAGGCTTTACAAATGCACAAGGTTCTTTTCTTATTAAGCATAATAATGATGGATGTTTTCAATTAAAACAAAGGATTCACGTTAATTTATTTGAAGCCTTTAAATTATTATTTAATACTAAACGAACCATTTCTATTGAAAACAATAAATATGCTCAATTTTCTGTATGTTCTAAATTTGATATACAAAATGTTATTAATTTTTTTTCATTTTCAGGGTTACATCCATTAATAGGATTAAAAAATATACAGTATTTTAAATGGTTAATAAGTTTACAAAATAGTTTTCGATACAAAAATCTAAATTTTCCTAAATAATAACTAATCTTGCAATGCAGTTGCAATCCAATGTTAAATATAAATTTTGTTAAAATCGGCTCCTTAAAACAGTAATGTTTTAGAGGCAAATGGGGAGAATTGCAAGAACGTCTATATTATTTACCACCATAATAAGATTACTTGCAGCGGAGCTTAACTCGGTATTTTTTTTTACCTTTGTCTTTGGTAATTAGAGTGAATAAAAACATAGGCAAGAGCAAAGAGAAAGATTTCTAAATCAAAGGGTTAAGAACGTTCAACGACTAATGAGTGAGTTATACCAACAATAAGCTCGACACGAGAACCCCACAACCTAGTATTTTTTTTTCTATAATTACAAAAATAGGTTGAAGACATAGTCTAAACATCGTTAACCGATGAGGAGAGAGGTTAAATACTCTTTCATAAATTAATTTGTGATTTGGGGTGGTTTTTCAGTATCAAATGCTACCCTAAATAGATTTTTTTCTCTACATTATTTATTACCATTTTTATTAGCTGCTTTAGTTGTGGCACACTTAATTGCTCAAATGTAGGGCCTTTATATTAGTAATAATATAATAAGCATCAAGCTATATGCTGGAATATCCTAAAGCTTTAAGTACTGATTATTTAATTAGTAAAAATCTTAAAGATATTATCCTTTGCTTTGATAGCAAGGAAGCTGCAAAGCGGCGGGGTAAGAATGAACAATCAGCAGGAAACCAAATTGTATATATACAAGAGTAGGATCCTCAGAGACTACACGCTTGATACCCTTTTTTTAATTAAATTAAAAAAGGGTAATGATATAGTCCTATCTATATTGAAAGATATAGGTTTATAAACAAAAACATATTTATTCCTATTATTCCAACTTCCTAATAAACTTAAGTTTATTAGGAAAATTAGGTGGTAAAAAGGAATTTAACTTTTTTCACTCTAGTAGCAGAGCTTAAAAAAAGACTAACTAAACTAGAAAGATCTAATTTTAAATTAGAACTTTTTCTTAAACAAGTTTTAATTGGAAGTTTATTAGGTGATGCTCTCCCCCCCCCGTACGAAATCGGGGTGAGAAGATTTTCTGATAAGGCAAATGCTAGATTAGTCTTTAGACAAGGATCTAAAAACGCTTTTTATTTATTACATTTATATGATTTATTTAAAAAATATGTTTTAACTCCTCCTAAAATAATTAAAGTAACAGATAAAAAACAGGGATTTAAGATATAACCTAAGTTTTGTTACTTTAGCTTTACCTTGTTTTAATTAATTGTATGAGTTATTTTATTTGGCGAAGCCTACAAGTAAAAAATTTATTTCTAAGAATATAGAGGACTTGTTAACACCAGTTAGTTTAGCTTATTGAATTATGGATGATGATAGTTTTACAGGATTAGGCTTAAAATTACACACTAATGCTTTTTCTATTTAAGAATTAAATTTACTAGCAGAAATAATGAAAAAAAAATTTTAGTCTGATAGTAACAATTCAAATATCTAATAGTAACAATTCAAATATCTAATAGGGAAAAATTACAAAATACTTTATATATTTCTAAAAAACAAATGCCTTTACTTACAGAATTAGTTAAAAATTATATGCATCCTAGTATGTTATAGAAATTAAATATCAATTGCGAATAAACAAATGTTACATGTACACGGTTCAAATAATCCAAATGGAGTTACTTCAAATGGAGATAGATATGCAATGCATCCTTATTTTATATTTAAAGATCTTGTAACTATTTTTGCTTTCTTTTTAGTATTATCTGTATTAGTATTTTTCTATCCAAATTTATTAGGTCACTCAGATAATTATATTCCTGCGGACCCTATGGTAACTCCAGCTTCAATTGTTCCTGAATGGTATGTTAAAAGATGTCATGCTTAAGAGTAATCTTATGAAAAATAAACTTTACTATATGCTGGAAACTCCTAAAGACTTGGATACCTGCTCTAGCTTTGGAACCTTCAATAAAATGAGGTTAAACCTATTTCTCTCTATCTCCTCTCCCGTGCCCCGATCCTGCTACCCCCCTTTACCCGTATCCCTCCACCCCCTCCCCAATCCCGTACGGGGCAGGGGGTAGCGATACGGGGTGGGGTGGAGAGAAGGCAGGGGAGGGATACTTTACCACTACCCCACTATCTTGTATCCCTTATCCTTTTTTAATTTCTCGCCTCCCCTACCTCTCTCCCCTTTTTAATCTCGTGCCCCCAATCCTTTGTTTAATTTAATAATACGGGGTAAGGGTCCCGTATTTATTTCCTCCCTTTTTAAATAAGGTCAGGGTCCCGTACGGGAGGGTGGGGGAGGGAGGTAGTGGAATAGGAGATGGAGGTTACAAAGGTATACGGAAGGGAGGTAGGATTAGAAGAAAGGTTATATGCTAAGAAGAAGGTTAAAATTTCAAGTATATTACAATGGACAATCAGCAGGAAACCAAATTATATTTATTGCTCTAATAAAAGCAAAAATAAGAGTAGGTTCCTCAGAGACTACACGTAAAGCTCCTTTAAATCATTTGTATTGTTAATTTAAAGGGTGAAGATATAGTCCAGCCGTTATTGAAAGATAATGGGTAAATATATATTATTATTATTATTATTTATATAAATTCAAGATCTGATAACTTCTATAAGTTTAATATGTAAGCGCAATTACAAGACTGGAATTAACAAAAGATTCACTAAAGTCGAGAGATCACAATTCAGTATAAATAGTCCTTTAAATCAAATAATAATAGGTTTATTATTAGGTGACGGTCACATACAACAAAGAAGTTTAAGCGGTAATAGTAGATTTATATACACTCAAAGTAGTTTAAGAAAACATCATTTGAATTATTTCAATCATGTTTTTGAATTATTTAAATCTTATATTTCGGAAGATTTTAAAATTAAAGCTAAATCTTTTGTGGATAAAAGATCTGATAAAACTTATAGTTCTGTAGCTTTTGCTACTTTAACATTACCTTGTTTTACTTATTATAAGGACCTTTTTTATGATACACAGAATAAAAAATAGTCCCTTCAATGATAGATCAATTATTAACTCCTATAGGATTAGCATACTGAATTATGGATGATGGTTCTCTACAAAATAAAGGTCTTCATTTAAATACATATGGATTTACATATGATGAGGTTGTATTATTAAAAAAAACATTAGAGAATATATTTGGATCAGAGGCTTTTATTAAATGTTCTATTCATAACCATAAAAAAGGTTATAGAATCTATATTTGGCAAGAGAGCATGGATATACTTAGAAGCAACTTCTCCAAATATATGCAACCAGATATGCTATATAAAATAAAACCACCCTCCCTTTTTAATAACCCGTACGGGGGGGACCCTACCCCGTAATTAAAAAGGGAGGGATCGGGATAATCTATAATATATATTTTTCTGATCTATTACCATTCTATGCAATTTTAAGATCAATTCCTAATAAATTATTAGGAGTAGTAGCAATGTTTGGATCGTTATTAATTTTATTAATATTACCTTTAACAGATCTATCTAGAATAAGAGGAAACCAATTTAGACCTGCAATGAAATTAGCTTTCTGGTTTTTTGTTGTTGATTTTATTATTTTAATGTGGATTGGTTCTCAACATCCGGAAACACCTTACTTAGAAATAGGTCAATTATCTACAGCATTTTATTTCGCTTGGTTTTTAATAATTATACCAGTAATTGGAGTTAGTGAAAATACTTTAATGGATGTAGCAACATCTACAAATAAAATTTAAATTTATTTAGCTTTAACCCCCTATCTCTGGTAAAACCCCGTTTTGTACAAAGGTAAAGAGTTGGTTATTGCACTAGGCTGCGAAGATAGATAGAAAAAAGAGGTTAGGAACATGGTAGTAAACAAAAGGATTTCAAATTTAAAGAAGGGTAATATAAAAGATCAAAAGATACGGACGTAAGAGATAAAGGCCATAAAATATTAATAAACTATTATATGTTAATTTTAATTTTAAGTAAAATCGCACTATTTTGTTTTTGGTTTTGTATTGGATTATACGGTAATACTTATTTTTTAAACAGTAAATACGGTTCAATTTTTAAATTTTATTTAAATAAATTTAATTTAATTGAATTAATGATTATTTTATTTACAATCATTTGCTGTTTAATTTTTATATTTACATTCATTTTTGATCAATTTTTAAATGTAGAATCATTTAATTTAGATTATCGTTTAAGTTTCACGGGCGACATTGCTGGAAATAGTAGTGGAGGTCAGGATACAACACCTTATTAAAATACAACATCTTCTTCAAATACAACATCTTCTTCAAATACTTCTACTTCTTCAAATAATGCTGACACTAAATCTAATCAGATGGGTCAAAGTAAACAATCTAAAGGCGGAGACAGTCTTATTATGGCTGCAGCACTAAGCACTGGAATGAAAGTGGCTATGAATCAATCAAGTTTAGCTGGAAAAGCAGGAATGACAGTAGCAAGTATTGGAGTTGGAGCGGCTGCTATAGCTGTTAAGAATATCAGTTCTAATATGTCGGATAATCTAGGGAAAAAAAATATTTTTTTCCCTCTACCCCTTACCCTGTACGGGAGGGGAGAAGAAAATATATTTGACTTATTTAATTTAACTGGAAATGATGCTATAGACTTATTAATATTAATTCGATACTTTCAAAGGATACAAATAACCATTATATTTTTAATCGCTTATAATTCATTAATACTTTATATTGATGAATCTAAGGTAGAAAAAATATTATTAAGGATGTTACCATTCAATATTGTTATTTTTTTTATAAATTCTTTCAAAAGATTAAAGAAATCAGGATTTATTTTAATTATTTGTTTATTCATTTTATTGTTCATTAGTAATTTATATTCATATTATTATTTAAAATTTTTTATCATTAATTTAGATAAAATTATAGAATTTTACTTTAAAAATAAGTAAAAAATTTTATTAAATTTATAAAAAAAATATATTTTATTACATTATAACCCCTCTTCCCTTATTTTGTGACCCTTCCTTTTATTAATAATATCCTACCTCCTTACCTCTACCTTAGGAAAAAAAAAAAAAAAAAAAAAAAAAAAAAAAAAAAAAAAAATTTGGTTTAAAAAAAAAAAAAAAAACTATTAAAAATTCTTTTAAAAATAATTTAATTAAATTGTTTATATTATTTTTTATTTTTTTTTTTATT